>WNWK01015323.1:0-48223 GCA_009830355.1 Cherax destructor
AGAGTAAAACACTTTAGCACCTGAATTAGCACCTTAATTATTTTTTAAAGCTTTGAGTAAAGGAGTTATTGGATGAAAGGCAGTACTAGGTATTGATTTGTTGAGAACTATTTCAAGAGAATATGTAAATGGGGACTAAATTAAATGGACAGATAGTAAATGTGATATAAAATTAATTAAGAAGCAAGATTTGATTTATAGTATAAAGTTTAAGCAAGTAATAGCACTAAAAAAAGTACATTGTATATGAGGTAGTTGGTACTAGCTAGTAAAGTTAGTACAAAGAATTACACAATAATGTTGTAGGAACATACACTAATACACCACCGATATTATGTGTTGAGGACAATTGGTTTATCAGTACGTAATGGTAATGTCAGCTTGTCTAAGGAAGTTGGTGAGATCATGTTCTTTGATATAGAAAATTGCTGACCTGTTGATGCTTTTCGAACTAGTATTTTCCCATCACGAGTGAAGCACTGATGGATTTTGTTCTCCAGTTTAAGTTTTCTCAACCTAAACAGAAGGTTTTGATGTTTCCTGGTTAGGCACTCGATGTACACTCCATTTTTCACTCAAATTGCTGTTTTAATTAGGTCCTTTTTTGTATCATATGAATGAAGTCTGATCATAATACTATGTTTACCTTGTTTTCCTAGCAACGTGTTTCTTTGATTTCATTACTTTGCACATTAACTCGTAGGTGGTCTTGTAATATGTTGATAGCAGTTTCTTGCACTGGGATTGAATTATGTCTCTGGGAATGTGATTGCTGTTTATTATCACTGCATCAGACAAGTTATCTTGTTCGGTTTTGTCATCTTGAAATTCAAGATATTCATTAAGTCGAATGTGCATGTTGTTGTTCCAGTCTTTGATTGCTTCTCCCTCCTTCATATTCAGGGTTGTTATTTGATCGGTGTGACTGGTTATAGCTGTTTGCAGAGTATTTTCTGTGTCAGTACTTCCCGATGTAATCTTCTCTTCAAGGTTTTGAATCTTGATCTCGAGGTTAGTTAGCTTGGATTCATATTTCACTAGTGTTGCTTTGATGTCTTTGTTTTCAGCTTCGAGGGCAATGATGTATTCCCTAATAGGCTCAGGAATAGTATGGTTATTGTGTTGAATACAATGAGTGTACAGTTATACATTATATTGGTCTCACAGGCCACAAAAGTTACTGTAAAAAAAAATATTAGAAAAGAAAAGAAAAAAGTAAAAAAACGTAAAATAAAATAATGCGACTTTTACGGAAATCGCCGATGTTGCCGCCACCCGGTCATTGAGGGTCAACTTCATGCTTCTATATATCGGAAACTACTGATCGGAAGTTATTTTTTTTGTTTCATTACCTTCACAAAATTATTATCTTTAATTCTGTAAGAAAATAATAATTTTTTTTCAAAAATTCTTGGACACTGGCGCACCCTTCCAAAAATGGCCTTGGACCCTGAAAGGGTTAATATATTTATAGATGGGGTTGTAAAAGGTAAATGCTAGGATGTTGGGGAGAGGGGTGGGATTAAATTGGGGAATCAAATGCAAAAATGGGAGTTGAAACAGTTACTTTTGCTGATGATACTGTGCTTATGGGAGATTCTAAAGAAAAGTTGCAAAGGTTAGTGGACGAGTTTGGGAGGGTGTGTAAAGGTAGAAAGTTGAAAGTGAACATAGATAAGAGTAAGGTGATGAGGGTATCAAACGATGTAAATAAAGAAAAATTGGATATCACATTGGAGAGAGGGATTATGGAAGAAGTGAATGTTTTCAGATATTTGGGAGTTGACTTGTCAGTGGATGGGTTTATGAAGGATAAGGTTAACCATAGAATTGATGAAGGAAAAAGGTGAGTGGTGCGTTGAGGTATCTGTGGAGACAAAAAACGTTATCCATGGAGGCAAAGAAGGGAATGTACGAAAGTATAGTGGTACCAACACTCCTATATGGGTGTGAAGCATGGGTTGCAAATGCTGCAGCGAGGAGGAGGCTGGAGGCAGTGGAAATGTCCTGTCTAAGGGCAATGTGTGGTGTAATATTATGCAGAAAATTTGGAGTGTGGAAATTAGGAGGTGTGGAATTACTCAAAGTATTTGTCAGAGGGCTGAAGAGGGGTTGTTGAGGTGGTTTGGTCATTTAGAGAGAATGGATCAAAGTACGTACAGTGGAACCCGACTTTCAAAAGCCTCGTCAATCGAACAAATTGTTTCGAACGCTTTTTGAACAAATTTTGTCCCGACTATCGAACGTGTCCCGTGTTTCAAACGAGTGTGTACCATACCTGTCCGCCCAGGCGCAGGCGTCGTGAGTCAGTCTAGTTTTGTTTATCCTCCAGTGAACATTACCCTGCTTGCTCTTCCAAACATTTCACAATTAATTAATTGTGTTTGGAGCTTGTTCATTGGTTGAGGCAGTGTTAGAGGCAGTGGTGGTAAGAGGCAGTGGTGGTGAGAGGCATTTGTGGTAGAGGCAGTGGTGGTAAGAGGCAGTAGTGGTGGAGGCAGTACTGTACTATTTTGTCATGCCTCCTGACAGCAGGAACAATTAATTGCATTTCCATTATTTCTTATGGGAAATATTGATTTGACTTTCATAAGAACATAAGAACATAAGAAGAAGGAACACTGCAGCGGCCTACTGGCCCATGCGAGGCAGGTCCAAATCTCCAACGGCTTAAGCCAATGCCCCGACCCAGCCAGGTCAGGTTACATTCACTTAAGGAAGGAGCACTGCATCTGACCTAGTAGCACAACCTAGTCAGGACCAATTCACACCCAACCGCACCACTCATATAATTGTCCAGCCGACCACCTGGTCAGGTCACTTCCACTTAAGGAATTAGTACAGGTCAGGTTACTTTCACTTAAGGAAGGAGCACTGCATCTGACCTAGTACAAGCTCACACCCATCCACACCCACTCATGTATTTATCTAACCTATTTTTAAAACTACACAACGTCTTAGCATCTATGACGGTACTCGGGAGTTTGTTCCACTCATCCACAACTCTATTACCAAACCAGTGCTTTCCTATATCCTTCCTGAATCTGAACTTTTCCAACTTGAAACCATTGCTGCGAGTCCTGTCTTGGTTGGATATTTTCAGCACGCTATTTACATCCCCTTTGTTTATTCCTGTTTTCCATTTGTACACCTCAATCATATCCCCCTAATTCTACGCCTTTCTAGAGTGCAGATTCAGGGCCCTCAGTCTATCCTCATAGGGAAGATTTCTGATACATGGGATCAACTTTGTCATCCTCCTCTGTCGTTTTCCAGTGCATTTATATCCATTCTGTAATACGGTGACCAGAACTGTGCAGCATAATCTAAATGAGGCCTAACCAAAGATATATAGAGTTGAAGAACAACCTGAGGACTTCTGTTATTTATACTTCTTGATATGAAGCCAAGGATTCTGTTAGCTTTATGCAACACTTATGCACTGTTGTCTAGGCTTCAGATTACTACTAACCAGAACTCCTAAATCCTTCTCGCAATTACAAGTAATAAGATCTATATTATTCAGCTTATATGTGGCATGGTTATTGTCCTGCCCAACATTTAGAACTTTGCATTTGTTTACATTAAACTGCATCTGCCACTTCTCCGACCACTGCATCAGTCTATTCAAATCATCCTGGAGTGCTCTAATGTCCTCGTTTGAATGAATTGGACGGCCTATTTTGGTGTCATCAGCAAATTTACTTATGCTACTATTTATTCCCTCATCTATGTCGTTTATGTAAATTGTAAACAACAGGGGCCCAAAACTGACCCCTGTGGAACACCGCTGAGACACGCCCCATTCTGATTTCTCTCCATTTATGCAAACTCTCTGCCGCCTATTAGTCAACCATGCCTCTACCCAGGAAAAAATTTCTCCTCCTATTCCGTGTGCCTTAAGTTTCCTCAGTAGCCTCTGATGTGGAACTTTATCGAAAGCCTTACTGAAGTCCATATACACAATATCATATTCATTTCCATGATCTACTTCCTCAAACACCTTAGTGAAAAAGTTAGTAAATTCGTAAGACATGAACGCCCCTTTGTAAAACCGTGTTGAGATTCATTAATCAATTTATGCTTTTCAAGATGGCTACGAATTGCCTCGGCAATTATTGATTCCATAAATTTACCAACTATGGAGGTAAGGCTTATTGGTCTATAGTTGAAGCTAAGGACCTGTCACCTGCCTTGTAAATAGGTATTACATTTGCCCTTTTCCACTTGTCTGGCACTATGCCAGTTTGTAGTGATATATTGAAAAGATTTGCCAAAGGTTTGCTAAGTTCCTCTTTACATTCCTTTAAAACTCTTGCAAACAGTTCATCAGGGCCTGGGGATTTGTTAGGTTTTAATTTCTCTATTTGTCTGAGGACCATGTCACTAGTTACCCCAATCGAGCATAGTCTGTTATCTTCCAGCTCTACATAATTTATTATTTCTGGAATTCTGCTAGTATCTTCCTGAGTAAAAACTGAGAGGAAGTAAGTATTGAAAATTTCACACATATCCTTATCACTGTCCGTGATCTGTCCTGAGTTATCTTTCGAACGTTTCGAGTTGAGAACTAGCTCCTGGAACAGATTATGTTCGAAAGTCAGGGTTCCACTGTAGAATGACTTGTAGAGCATATAAATCTGTAGGGGACGGAAGGCGGGATAGAGGTTGTCCTCGAAAAGGTTGGAGGGAGGGAGTAAAGGACGTTTTGTGGGCGAGGGTCTTGGACTTCCAGCAAGCATGTGTGAGCATGTTAGATAGGAGTGAATGGAGACGAATGGTTTTTGGGACCTGACGAGCTGTTGGAGTGTGAGCAGGGTAATATTGTGTGAAGGGTTTCAGGGAAACCAGTTACAGTGGACCCCGGAAATTGAACATTCTTTGTTCCAGAATCCTTTTCAAGTGCTGTTACCGAACGAATATATTCTCATAAGGAATAATGTAAATTAGATCAGTCCATTTCAGACCCCCAAAAATACACTTACAAAAGCACTTACAATAATAAACTTACAAAATAGGTCTAGTTGGGAGGCGTTCGATTTCCGGGGGTCCACTGTACATAATTGATTTAGTTGGACTTGACCCCTGGAAATGGGAATTACAATGCCTGCACTTTAAAGGAGGGGTTTGGGATATTGGCAGTTTGGAGGGACTTCTAAACTGTCGTATCTGAGCTCCTCTGCAAAGACAGTGATTATGTATGAGTGAGGTGAAAGTGTTGAATGATGATGAAAGTACTTTCTTTTTTTGGGGATTTTTCTTTCTTTTTGGGTCACCCTGCCTCGGTGGTCACCCTGCCTCGGTGGTCACCCTGCCTCGGTGGTCACCCTGCCTTGGTGGGAGATGGCCGATTTGTTGAAAAGGAAAAAAATAAGTCAATATAGCTGCTGTCACTGATTAAGTCAGTAAACAAATAATTAGTGTAACTAAATACCAGTTAGTAACTTGTGTTAGTTAGTAACTAAATACAGTGGACCCCCGAGTTTCGTAAAAACTTCACTCCTGAAGTCTGCTCAAGTGCCATTACCGAACGAATTTACTCCCTTAAGGAAAAATTTCACGTAGGTTAGTCTATTTCAGACCCCCAAAAATACACTTCCACAAGAACTTACAAAATTATACTTACATAATTGCACGATTTCCGGGGTATTCGTTAACCGAGGGTCCACTGTACCAGTATTTAGTTAGTAACTAAATACCAGTATTTAGTTACTAACTAAATACCAGTATTTAGTTACAGTAATAAATACCAGTATTTAGTTACAGTAATAAATAAATAAATAAATAAATGAATACAAGTTTATTCTATCAATAAATGCACAGTAGTAGGTTGGTAGACAGCAACCACCCAGGGAGGTACTACCGTCCTGCCAGGTGACTAACAAAAACAGAAACCTGAAACTGTTTTACATGATGGTAGGATTGCTGGTGTCTTTTTTCTGTCTCATAAACACGCTGGATAACAGGTATATCTAGCTACTTACACTTTAGGTCACACTACACAGGCATGCACATGCATATATATACATACACACATCTAGGTTTTTCTTCTTTTTCTTAATAGCTCTTGTTCTTTTTATTTTCTCTATTGTCCATGGGGAAGTGGAAAAGAATCTTTCCTCCGTAAGCCATGCGTGTCGTATGAGGCGACTAAAATGCCGGGAGCAATGGGCTAGTAACCCTTCTCCTGTACACATTTACTAAAAAAGAGAAGAAGAAAAACTTTATAAAACTGGGATGTTTGAATGTGCGTGGATGTAGTGCAGATGATAAGAAAGAGATGATTGCTGATGTTATGAATGAAAAGTTGGATGTCCTGGTCCTAAGCGAAACAAAGCTGAAGGGGGTAGGCGAGTTTCAGTGGGGAGAAATAAATGGGATTAAGTCAGGAGTATCTGAGAGGGTTAGAGCTAAGGAAGGGTTAGCAATAATGTTGAAGGATCAGTTATGGAAGGAGAAGAGGGAATATAAATGTGTAAAGTCAAGGATTATGTGGATTAAAATAAGGGTCGGATGCGAAAAGTGGGTCGTAATAAGCGTGTATGCACCTGGAGAAGAGAGGAGTGTAGAGGAGAGAGAGAGAGAGATTTTGGGAGATGTTAAGCGAATGTATAGGAACTTTTGAACCAAGTGAGAGAGTAATTGTGGTAGGGGACCTAAATGCTTAAGTAGGAGAAACATGTAGAGAGGGGGTGGTAGGTAAGTTTGGGGTGCCATGTGTAAATGATAATGGGAGCCCTGTGATTGAACTTTGTATAGAAAGGGGTTTAGTTATAGGTAATACATATTTTAAGAAAAAGAGGATAAGTATACAAGATATGATGTAGGGCGTAATGATAGTAGTTTGTTGGACTACATATTGGTAGATAAATGACTGTTGAGTAGACTTCAGGATGTACATGTTTATAGAGGGGCCACAGATATATCAGATCACTTTTTAGTTATAGCTACAGTGGGAGTAAAAGGTAGATGGGATACAAGGAAAATAAAAGCAGTAAGTAAGAGAGAGGTGAAGGTTTATAAACTAAAAGAGAAGGCAGTTAGGGTAAGATATAAACAACTATTGGAGGATAGATGGGCTAGTGAGAGTGTAGGCAATGGGGTCGAAGATGTATGGGGTAGTTTTAAAAATGTAGTGTTAGAGTGTTCAGCAGAAGTTTGTGGTTACAGGCGAGTGGGTGCGGGAGGGAAGAAGAGTGATTGGTGGAATGATGATGTAAAGAGAGTAGTAAGGGAGAAAAAGTTAGCATATGAGAGGTTTTTACAAAGTAGAAGTGATGCAAGGAGGGAAGATTATATGGAGAGAAAAAGAGAGGTTAAGAGTGTGGTGAAGCAATGTAAAAAGAGAGCAAATGAGAGAGTGGGTGAGATGTTATCAACAAATATTGTTGAAAATAAGAAAAAGTTTTGGAGTGAGATTAATAAGTTGAGGAAGCCTAGGGAACAATTGGATTTGACAGTTGAAAATAGGAGAGGAGAGTTATTAAATGGAGAGTTAGAGGTATCGGGAAGATGGAGGGAATATTTTGAGGAGTTGTTAAATGTTGAAGAAGACAGGGAAGCGGTGATTTCGTTTATAGGGCAAGGAGGAATAACAACTTGTAGGAGTGTGGAAGAGCGTGTTGTGAGTGTGGGAGAAGTTCGTGAGGCAGTGGGTAGAATGAAGGGGGGTAAGGCAGCTGGGATTGATGGGATAAAGATAGAAATGTTAAAAGCAGGCGGGGATATAGTTTTGGAGTGGTTGGTGCTATTATTTAATAAATGTATGGAAGAGGGTAAGGTACCTAGGGACTGGCAGAGAGTGTGTATTGTTCCTTTGTATAAAGGCAAAGGGGACAAAAGAGAGTGCAAAAATTATAGAGGAATAAGGCTGTTGAGTATACCAGGTAAAGTGTATGGTAGAGTTATTATTGAAAGAATTAAGAGTAAGACGGAGAGCATGATAGCAGATGAACAAGGGGGCTTTAGGAAAGGTAGGGGGTGTGTATGTTATGTTATTTTCCCTTACTTTATCATCAAGGTTCTCACTACATGTTCTAGCATAGGGTATTAAAGGTCTTATAGTCTAGGGGGGATACTTACATTCATGATTAGCTGCTGCATCTGTAAAAAACTTCACCAGCCCTCTCCATGGGTTATTTAAACCACAATTACAAAAAATATCATATATATTCATGGATATACATATATACAGATCTTACAATCATAATAACATATATTATAGCAGTCACATGTAACTAGCATCTTCAAGTCACATGGCATGGTCCACCTCCACTCTTAACACCCCATTTTCTCCACATCACTCCTACCCTCAGTGTCTTGACACACTATAACTCATAGGTTATGCTGGCTGCTTCAATTTAAACTATATCCCTCTTAGTTCTGGCACACCATTCTGCCCAGAAACATATCAACAAAGCTCAGTCTCCACCACCAGTTCTACCTTGCAGCCATCTTGGGAAGAGAGAGAAAGAGGGAGGACTTCTCCCTCTTCAAAACACACAAAACAAAAGACTGTCGGCTTGCACACTCTACACATGTACCCACAATACATCTTATTTACTACAATGAGACATGCAACTTTATAAACTACTTATTTAAATGTGTGTTTATTTTTTTTTTTTCCAACAAGTCGGCCGTCTCCCACCGAGGCAGGGTGACCCAAAAAGAAAGAAAATCCCAAAAATGAAAATACATTCATCATCATTCAACACCTTCACCTTCTACTTTGATCCATTCTCTCTAAATGACCAAACCACCTCAACAACCCCTCTTCAGCCCTTTGACAAATACTTTTAGTAACTCCACACCTTCTCCTAATTTCCACATTCCGAATTTTCTGCATAATATTTACACCACAAACTGCCCTTAGACAGGACATCTCCACTGCCACCAGCCTCCTACTCGCTGCAGCATTTGCAACCCATGCTTCACACCCATATAAGAGTGTTGGTACCACTATACTTTCGTACATTCCCTTCTTTGCCTCCATGGATAACTTTTTTGTCTCCACAGATACCTCAATGCACCACTCACCTTTTTTCCTTCATCAATTCTATGGTTAACCTCATCCTTCATAAACCCATCCGCTGACACGTCAATTCCCAAATATCTGAAAACATTTACTTCTTCCATAATCCCTCTCTCCAATGTGATATCCAATTTTTCTTTATTTAAATTGTTTGATACCCTCATCACCTTACTCTTATCTATGTTCACTTTTAACTTTCTACCTTTACACACTCTCCCAAACTCGTCCACTAACCTTTGCAACTTTTGTTTAGAATCTCCCATAAGCACAGTATCATCAGCAAAAAGTAACTGTGTCAACTCCCATTTTGCATTTAATTCTCCATAATTTAATCCCACTCCTCTCCCCAACACCCTAGCATTTACTTCTTTTACAACCCCATCTATAAATATATTAAACAACCATGGTGACATTACACATCCCTGTCTAAGACCTACTTTTACCGGGAAGTAATCTCCCTCTCTCCTACACACCCTAACCTGAGCCTCACTATCCTCATAAAAACTCTTTACAGCCTTCAATAACTTACTACCTATTCCATACACTTACAACATTTGCCACATTGCTCCCCTATCCACTCTATTATATGCCTTTTCTAAATCCATAAATGCAATAAAAACTTCTCTACCTTTATCTAAATACTGTTCACATATATCTTTCTTTCTTTCAACACGTCGGCCGTTTCCCACCGAAGCAGGGTGGCCCAAAAGAAAAAACGAAAGTTTCTCCTTTTACATTTAGTAATATATACAGGAGAAGGGGTTACTAGCCCCTTGCACCCGGCATTTTAGTCGCCTCTTACGACACGCATGGTGTTCACATATATGCTTCACTGTAAACACTTGATCTACACATCCCCTACCCACTCTAAAGCCTCCTTGCTCATCTGCAATCCTACTCTCTGTCTTACCTCTAATTCTTTCAATAATAACCCTGCCATACACTTTACCTGGTATACTCAGTAAACTTATTCCCCTATAATTTTTACACTCTCTTTTATCCCCCTTCCCTTTATATAAAGGAACTATACATGCTCGCTGCCAATCCCTAGGTACCTTCCCCTCTTTCATACATTTATTAAACAAAAATACCAACCACTCCAGCACTATATCCCCCCTGCTTTTAACATTTCTGTCATGATTCCGTCAATTCCAGCTGCTTTACCCCCTTTCATTCTACGTAATGCCTCACGCACCTCCCCACACTCACATCCTGCTCTTCTTCACTCCTAAACGATGTTGTACCTCCCTGTCCAGTACATGAAGTTATCGCCTCCCTCTTTTCATCGACATTTAAAAGTTCCTCAAAATATTCCCGCCATCTACCCAATACCTCCAGCTCCCCATCTACTAACTCCCTACTCTGTTTTTAACTGACAAATCCATTCGTTCCCTAGGCTTTCTTACCTTGTTTATCTCACTCCAAAATTTTTCTTGTTTTCAGCAAAATTTCTTGACAGAGCCTCTCCCATTCTTTCATCCGCTCTTCTTTTGCACTCTCTCACCACTCTCTTCACCTTTCTTTTACTCTCCATATACTCTGCTCTTCTATTAACACTTCTGTTTTGTAAAAACCTCTCATAAGCTACCTTTTTCTTTTATCACACCCTTTACTTCTTCATTCCACCACTCACTCCTCTTCCCTCCTGCACCCACCCTCCTATAGCCACAAACTTCTGCCCCACATTCTAATACTGCATTTTTAAAACTATCCCAACTCTCTTCAACCCCCCCACTACTCCTACTTGCACTAGCCCACCTTTCTGCCAATAGTTGCTTATATCTCACCCTAACTTCCTCCTCCCTTAGTTTATACACTTTTACCTCTCTCTTACTTGCTGTTGCCATTTTCTTTTTGTCCCATCTACCTTTTACTCTAACTGTAGCTACAACCAAATAATGATCTGATATATCCGTTGCCCCTCTATAAACATGTACATCCTGAAGCCTACTCATCAACCTTTTATCCACCAATACATAATCCAACAAACTACTTTCCTTACATGCTGTATCATACCTTGTATATTTATTTATCCTCTTTTTCATAAAATATGTATTACTTATTACCAAACCTCTTTCTACACATAGCTCAATTAATGGTTCCCCATTTACATTTACCCCTGGCACCCCAAATTTACCTACTACTCCATCCACAACATTTTTACCCACTTTAGCATTAAGATCCCCAACCACAATTACTCTCTCACTTGGTTCAAAACTCCCCACACACTCACTCAACATTTCCCAAAATCTCTCTCTCTCCTCTACACTTCTCTCTTCTCCAGGTGCAGAAACACTTACTATAACCCACTTTTCACATCCAACCTTTATTTTACTCCACATAATCCTTGAATTTATACATTTATATTCCTTCTTTACCTGCCATAACTGATTATTCAACATTATTGCTACTCCTTCTTTAGCTCTAACTCTATTTGAAACCCCTGATCTAATCCCATTTATTTCTCCCCACTGAAACTCTCCTACCCCCTTCAGCTTTGTGTTTATAACCTATTATATTGAGAAAATCAGGTTAATTCAGCTTCTTTTTAAGTCTTAAGGGTGGCCTGTCCTCAAAACCTCATTAAGCAAAATTGTGATCAATTCAATATAATTAGGTATTCATGTTACTTAATTACATCAATACATGTTGGGTCCTATAGCCCCATAACAGTGTAGACCAAGTGTTTACAGTGAAACATATAGGCGAACAGTATTTAGTTAAGGGTAAAGAGGTTTTCGTGGCATTTATGGATTTGGAAAAGGCGTATGATAGGGTGGATAGGGGGGCAATGTGGCAGATCTTGCAGGTGTATGGAATAGGATGTAGGTTACTGAAAGCAGTGAAGAGCTTTTATGAGAATAGTGAGGCTCAGGTTAGAGTGTGGAGGAGAGAGGGAGATTATTTCCCAGTAAAAGTAGGCCTTAGACAAGGATGTGTGATGTCACCGTGGTTGTTCAGTATATTTATAGATGGGTTTGTAAGTTGTAAGAGAAGTGTATGCGAGGGTCTTGGCAAGAGGTGTGGGGTTAAAAGTCAAAGAATCAAATACAAAGTGGGAGTTGTCACAGTTGCTTTTTGCTGATGACACTGTGCTTTTGAAAGATTCTGAAGAGAAGTTGCAGAGGTTGGTGGATGAATTTGGTAGGGTATGTAAAAGAAGAAAATTGAAAGTGAATATAGGAAACAACATAACATAAGAATGGAGGAACACTGCAGAAGGCCTACTGGCCCATACAAGGCAAGTCCTTATTAAAACCACCACTACCTAAGAATTTACTCCCGTACTCACGACACTAATCAAACCCAGCCCCTCCCACTCATATATTTGTCCAATCTCTTTTTAAAGCCACCCAAGGTCCTAGCCTCTATCACCCTACTCGGAAGATTGTGCCACGCATTTACAACTCTGTTCGAGAACCAGTACTTGTCTATGTCCGTTCTAAATCTAAATTTATCCAATTTAAATCCGTTATTTCTGGTTCTTACTTGGTTCGATATCCTCACTATTTTATTAATATCTCCTTTGTTTATGCCCATCATCCACTTGTACACCTCGATATCTCCCCTCATTCTATGTCTCTCCAGAGAGTGGAGATTCAAAGCTCTAAGTCTATCTTCATACGGGAGATTTCTTATACTGTAAATCATTTTAGTCATTCTTCTCTGTATGTTCTCCAACGAATCTATATCCATTCTGTAGTAAGGAGACCAAAACTGAGCTGCATAATCCAAATGAGGTCTCACTAGTGATGTATAGAGCTGTAAAATAACTTTTGGACTTCTGTTGCTTATACTTCTTGAAATAAATCCTAGTAATCTGTTAGCCTTATTGTGCACACTTAGGCACTGTTGTCTTGGCTTTAGATTTCTGCTTACCATGACTCCCAAGTCGTTTTCACATTCTGTATGATCAAGCTCTACTTCACCTAGTTTATAAATTCGAGGGATATTTTCATTACCAAGAACTATCACCTTACACTTGTCCACATTGAACTTCATCTGCCACTTTTCAGACCAAGACATTAATTTGTCCAAATCCTCCTGGAGGTCACTGGTATCCTCCTCAGAATTAATTATACGGCCTATTTTTGTATCATCAGCAAATTTACTCATGTCACTTGCAATTCCTTCATCAAGGTCATTTATGTAAATTATGAACATAAATGGGCCTAAAACTGATCCTTGTGGAACGCCACTAGTGACTAATCCCCATTCAGATTTGACCCCATTAAGGGAAACTCTCTGCTTTCTATTGGTAAGCCATGCCTCTATCCATGCTAGAACTTTACCTCCTATACCATGAGCTGCCACCTTTCTTAAGAGTCTCTTGTGAGGTACTCTATCGAAGGCCTTACTGAAATCCAAGTAAACTATATCATATTCTTTATCACTGTCTACTGCCTCAAATGTTTTATTGAAAAACGTCAATAAATTTGTCAGGCAGGAACGACCTCTCGTGAACCCATGCTGAGATTCATTAATCAAATTATGTTCTTCAAGGTGACTTCTAATAATATCAGCTATAATTGATTCTAATAATTTGCCTACTATAGATGTGAGGCTTATTGGACGGTAATTTGATGGAATTGACTTATCCCCTGATTTGAATATAGGAACTACATTAGCTATCTAATCTCTGGCATCTCTGCATCTCTGCATCTCTGGCACAACACTAGTTAGGATGGACGTATTAAACACATTCGTTATTGGCTGACTAAGTTCCATTTTGCATTCTTTAAGTACCTTGGAAAACAACTCGTCGGGTCCCGGGGACTTATTTTGCTTCAGTTTATCTATCTGTTTGATAACCATGTCCCTCGTGACAGTAATATTAGTTAATTTGAATTCTTCAGTAACTGAATAATTGTTAATTTCTGTAATCTCATTTACGTCTTCTTGTGTAAAGACTGACAAAAAATAGTCATTAAATAGAGAACACATTTCCAGTTCGTTATCCGTCAGCTGTCCATTCCCAATTTTCAGAGGTCCTACCTTTTCCCTCACCTTCGTCCTATACACTTGAAAGAACCCTTTTGGATTAGTCTTTGATTTATTAGCAACCTTAATCTCATAGTCACGTTTAGCCTTTCTAATCCCCTTTTTTACTTCTCTTTTCAACTGAACATATTGGTCAATAAGGTTAACATCTCCTCTTTTGATGTGCCTATAAATTCCTCTTTTCTCCCCTAATAGATGTTTTAGCCTCCTGTTAATCCATTTGGGATCGTTATTATTTGACCTAAATTCTCTCTGGGGAATAAACATACTCTGTGCACGTTGTACATTATTAAGAAAAAAATCATAAACGCAGATCCCATCGTAATCGTTAGCTAGATGATTACCCCAGTCGAGATTAGACAGGTGTTCTCTAAGTCCAATATAATCGGCAGAACGAAAATCAGGAACTTTTACCATATTATCCCTATTCTCGTACTCCCAGGTAATATTAAAAGTAATGGATTTGTGATCACTAGCTCCAAGCTCTTAAGTGATCTCCAGATTATTTACAAGGGTTTCTTTATTTGACAAGACTAGGTCGAGCAAATTATTACCTCTGGTAGGCTCCATCACACACTGCTTCAGAAAACAGTCCTGAACTACTTCCATAAAGTCACTGGACTCCAGATTACCGGTCAAAGAAGTCCAGTCAATTTGACTAAAGTTAAAATCCCCTACTATCACTACGTTATTGTGTCTAGAAGCCCTAACAATTTCGTCCCAAAGAAGTCTTCCTCTATCGTGATCCAAGCTTGGAGGTCGGTATATTACACCTAGAATCAGTTTTTCTTGACCTTCTAGAAACTCTACCCAAACAGATTCTGTTAATGATCCATCTATTTTTATGCCTGTTTTTATGCAGCAATTTATATTTTCTCGTACATATAATGCAACTCCACCCCCTTTCCCATTATATCTATCTACATGGAACAACTTAAACCCCTGAACATGACACTCAGCAATCATATCCCGACTCTTGGTATTATACCATGTTTCAGTTATTGCAATGACATCAAAGTTCCCAGCACATGCTACCAAACGTAATTCGTTAATTTTATTTCTGGCGCTTCGATAGTTAGTATAAAATACATTGATATGTATCTTCTTGTGAACCTTTTTCAGCTTTTGTTTTACACAATTTATGTTAATATCATTACCCTGTGTTACTCGATTACTGTTATTGTTAAGATTTATGATATCAAAGCCTGAATCAATATTTTGGCCCTCATTAATTACCATTCCTAGACCCATACCTCTAACTAATCCTAGTTTAAAGCCCTAACAACATCCTCAACTGAGCTAGCGAGAAATCCAACACCCTCCCTGGATAAGTGAACCCCATCCCTGGCATACATGTCATTTCGGCCATAGAATTGGTCCCAGTTGTCAATGAATGGGACTGCATTATCCTTACAGTGTTTGTCCAGCCAGCAATTTATACCAATTGCTCTGGACAACCATTCATTTCCAACACCCCTTCTTGGCAAAACGCCACATATAACAGGGCTCCCTCCCTTCTTCCTAATGATGTCTATTGCTGCCTTATACCTACTAACTAAATCCTCACTTCTACGCTTGGCTACATCATTGCCTCCAGCACTGAGGCAGATAATAGGATTTATCCCATTACCATGCATGATGTTGTCAAGCCGGCTAACAATGTCTTCCATCCTCGCCCCAGGAAAGCAAATCCTCTGTCTCCTACTCCTATCTTTCAAGCAGAAGGCCCTATCCATATATCTAACTTGGCTATCCCCAACAACAACAATGTTTTTACCTTCCTTGGTGCCGTTCGTCCTGACGTTCCCAGTAGTCGACTCACATTCGTCTGGTAGCACAGAAAAGGAGTTCGAAGTTTCCACAGCAGTCTCTTTCTTCTTCGACGTTACTACGTCTCCATTCGTCTTCTTGATCTTCAACTTCGTCCCCTGCTGTCCGGTCACTGCCCAGGTTCCCTTCTTGACCTGAGGACTTACAACAGGAGGACTACTACGAATCCTCTTGTTTTCCTCGGTTAATCGCCGTATCTCTAGCTTCGCTGCCCTCAATTCCTCCTTAAGCTGCTGGTAAAGTTGCTCAATAGGGGGCATCTTGGTTCAGTCCACAGGGAGTACATTAGACACGTTTTCACTGAGCTAAGAACAGGTCACCACTGAGCTAAGGTAATGAGGATAACAAAAAGATTAGGTGACGAAAGATTGGATATCAGATTGGAGGAGGTGAATGTATTCAGATATTTAGGAGTGGACATGTCAGCAGATGGGTCTATGAAGGGTGAGGTGAATCATAGAATTGATGAGGGGAAAAGGGTGAGTGGTGCACTTCGGAGTCTGTGGAGACAAAGAACTTTGTCCATGGAAGTTAAGAGGGGAATGTATGAGAGTATAGTTATACCAACACTCTTATATGGGTGTGAAGCATGGGTGATGAATGTTGCAACGAGGAGAAGGCTGGAGGCAATGGAGATATCATGTCTGAGGTCAATGTGTGGTGTGAATATAATGCAGAGAATTCGGAGTTTGGAAATTAGGAGGAGGTGCGGGATTACCCAAACTATTATCCAGAGGGCTGAGGAGGGGTTGTTGAGGTGGTTCGGACATGTAGAGAGAATGGAACGAAACAGAATGACTTCGAGAGTGTATAAATCTGTAGTGGAGGGAAGGCGGGGTAGGGGTCGGCCTAGGAAAGGTTGGAGGGAGGGGGTAAAAGAGGTTTTGTGTGCGAGGGGCTTGGATTTCCAGCAGGCATGCGTGAGTGTATTTGATAGGAGTGAATGGAGACAAATGGTTTTTAATACTTGACGTGCTGTTGGAGTGTGAGCAAAGTAACATTTATGAAGGGATTCAGGGAAACCGGCAGGCCGGACTTGAGTCCTGGAGATGGGAAGTACAATGCCGGCACTCTGAAGGAGGGGTGTTAATGCTGCAGTTTTATAACTGTAGTGTAAAGCACCCCTCTGGCAAGACAGTGATGGAGTGAATGATGATGAAAGTTTTTCTTTTTCAGGCCACCCTGCCTTGGTGGGAATCGGCCGATGTGTTATTAAAAAAAAATAATAATGTACATGGTATACAGACCATAGCTGACATCAGTGACATATTACTACAGTGGACCCTCGGATAACGAAAGGTTCTGTTAACGTAAGCTTCGGAAAACGTAAGCTTTTTTCGTAATCGGTTAGCGAAAAATTCCTCGGTTACCGAAAGGTATTAGACGTGTCCGCCTGCTCCGCGCAAGCGCAGGACGCCAGTGAAGCGTTGTTTACCATTGAGAGAACATTACCTAGTGCGCTCTTTCAAAGATTCACAATATATTTGGTGTCTTTTTTGGTGGTTTAGTGATTGTCACTGTGAAATAAGTCACCATGGGTCCAAAGAAGCTTCCTAGTGGCACCCCAGTGGTAGCAGGATGCAGGGAGTGTAGCATTCATGCAGAGAGTGTAGCATTCATGCAGGGAGTGTAGCATTCATGCAGGGAGTGTAGCATTCATGCAGGGAGTGTAGCATTCATGCAGGGAGTGTAGCATTCATGCAGGGAGTGTAGCATTCATGCAGGGAGTGTAGCAGGCATGCAGGGAGTGTAGCAGGCATGCAGGGAGTGTAACATTCATGCAGGGAGTGTAGCATTCATGCAGGGAGTGTAGCACTCCTGCAGGGAGTGTAGCATTCATGCAGGGAGTGAAGCATTCATGCAGGGAGTGTAGCATTCATGCAGGGAGTGTAGCATTCATGCAGGGAGTGTAGCATTCATGCAGGGAGTGTAGCATTCATGCAGGGAGTGTAGCATTCATGCAGGGAGTGTAGCATTCATGCAGGGAGTGTAGCATTCATGCAGGGAGTGTAGCATTCATGCAGGGAGTGTAGCAGGCATGCAGGGAGTGTAGCAGGCATGCAGGGAGTGTAGCAGGCATGCAGGGAGTGTAGCAGGCATGCAGGGAGTGTAGCAGGCATGCAGGGAGTGTAGCAGGCATGCAGGGAGTGTAGCAGGCATGCAGGAGTGTAGCAGGCATGCAGGGAGTGTAGCAGGCATGCAGGGAGTGTAGCAGGCATGCAGGGAGTGTAGCAGGCATGCAGGGAGTGTAGCAGGCATGCAGGGAGTGTAGCAGGCATGCAGGGAGTGTAGCATTCATGCATTAAAAGAAAAAGAAGTAACCCCAGAGAGGGACTTGTTACCTGAAGTCCTTTTGGAGGGGGATTCCCCTTCCAACCATTAACACCCTGCCCCTGTCAGCAACTCTACCTTCCAGATGCCTGCAACTCTTCAATAAAGGTAAGTAAATGTTATTGTTTTTTTTTTTGAGTGATTATTTTTTTGTGGAACGAATTAATTGTATTTACATTATTTCTTATGGGAAATAAGGTTTCAGATAACGAAAGATTCAGATTAAGTAATAGCTCATGGACTGGATTAATTTCGTTAACCGAGAGTCCACTGTATATAGAATGCCGCTTGTTATGCTGAGCATTTCCCGCAAATTAGTTTAGTTTTGTTCCTGGATGCGACCCACACCAGTTGACTAACACCCAGGTACCCATTTTAAACTGATGGGTGAACAGGGACAGGGACAGCAGGTGTCTTATGGAAACACGTCCCTAATGTTTTCCAGCCGCACCGAAGAAAATTCAAACCCCGGACCTCAGTGTGTGAGCTGAGTGTGCTAGCGATCGAGCTACGGTCCACATTGCTTAAAAATTTTGGGTCCGCTGTATGAGAAGGGGTTGCAAAGGGTCCCCCATAACAGTTCAAGCTTTAGGGCCCCAAAAATGTAGGTCCCCCACTGCATAACACTAAAGATGAGGGTCATATCAACCATAATATCAGCAACAAGTTATTGAATGAATGATGATGAATGTATTTTTATCTTTTTTGGGTTGTCCTACCTCTGTAGTAGACAGCTAACCTGTTAAAAAAAACATCAACAAATTGATGGATAAGATTATGTATAATGAAAGTGTTCATGTATCAATCAATAAAGATACAAGATACTTGTGTGTTTCATACAGGTGATCCTTGACTTAGGATATTTCAGCTTTACGATGGTTTGACTTAGGATATTTCAACTTTATGATGGTTTGACTTAGGATATTTCAGCTTTACGATGCTGCTGCAGCAATAACTTTGGAGATAGTACTTAAGATAATTAGCCAGCATAAAGGCAGCAAGTCCCTAACTTGTATTTGTTTATTGACTTTTCAGTACAGTGCTAGAGTTTCGAGCGCTTTTTTTTGGTCAATTTTTCCCTCGTCTATCGGTCATTACCTCGACTATCGGTCCGTACCAGACCTGTCCGCCTGCCCGCGCTTGCGCGCCTCATCACGCAAGATGCCAGTCTAGCGTTGTTTAACATTGAGAGAACATTACCCAGTGCGCTCTTTCAAACATTTCACAATAAATTTATTGTGTTTGTTGCTGGTTTAGTGATTGTTATTGTGAAATAAGTCACCATGGGTCCAAAGAAGCTTCACAAGTCGATAAAGGCTATAGCACCAGCCAGTGATAAAGTGTAGCATTAACAGTGTAGCAATGGAAATAAGTCACTCTGACTTTTTTGGGTTATCCTAGGTTTTCTACACATATGCTGCTATGTATGATAATCTATGTATAACTGGATTTGTGTATACCTGAATATACTTACACTTACTTAACCCTTTGGGGGTCGACAGGCCTTCTCAGGAAAGTGTTCCTGGGGTCGAAAATTTTTTGGAAAAAAAAAAATTAATTTTTTCTTATGAAATGATAGAGAATCTTTTTCCGATCATAACGCCACCAAAATTATGAAATTTGATCGAAAACTAACGGAATTATGCTTTCGCGAAGTTATCGGTAGCCATGACACTTACGCATCGGCGATTTTGCCCACTTTGAGCCCTATTTTCGACAAATTCCAATGTTTCAGTCTCCTAAAACTATAGCTATTTCGATAGAACTCCATTTCTTCTATCGATTGAGTACAAGAAACTGCCTATTTACCAATTTCATCTACCCAAAATAGTGGTCAGAAAATGACAATTTTCCAATTTCACACAAATTTCAAACGATGCCAATTTCAAAATAGGGTCCAGAATAAACAAGGCAGACATTCCTGGCACTAAAATAACATGTCCTCTGTTCATTAGTCACGTCTCCAGGCCCCTGTTCCATTACTTTTGCTTTTCATTTTGAATTTTTATTCTCACAAAAAATAGAAGATTTACTGTTATGTATACAACTGCATCATTGTAAAAATGGTACAAATAATATCAGAGCACTTGTGCATGAATATAAGACTCGCCAGTTGATGTGTATTGAAGGCATGGTGTGATTTGCTTACTCTTGAACATCGTCAAAAATCGAACATTTTCGCTACTTTGAGCTCAATTTCAAGGTACTTGTCATTGTCATACCAATCAAAATCATCTCTATTTCTGTAATATATCTTCCATTCTATCAAATGAGACCAAGAAAACGAGAATACATCAATATATACCATACGAAAATCGACTGCAAAGTCGCTGTTTTAATCGAAAAAAACGGTCAGAGTTTTTTTTCTCTCATTATGCAGTGTGTACTGCAGGATTTTTTTTATACTGCGCACACTGACCACACAGACCTATTCTTTCATATGTATGCCTACCAGACGTTTTCTGCTTAAATTGAGGCCGCTAGAATTTGGGCGTACTAGTACGGCACCAACCCCTGCTCGTAAAACGTACTAGTACGGCACCGACCCCCAAAGGGTTAAGTAAGTTAAGCGATTAATCAATAGAAAATGACGACACGAACTTAACTCCTACAATGTTGTTTGAGGAATATAGGGACACTGACAAGACCGCCGTCCTCTGCCACCATCTCCTCCAAGGTAAGTGTAAGTATTTCTTATTTATATAAGTGTGAATATTTCTTATTTATAAATTAAAGTAAATATTTCTTATTTATCAATTATGCACATTGTTTGTGTGAATAGTGGTGGTGGCTTTCTGCTGCTGCCGACCACCACCACGGCTTATGGTCCATGGCCCTTGTACCCAACAACAACAAACACACTACCACCAGTCCTTACATTTGTAATGACATGTTTTATTCATTCTAGAGTTTATATCATGTTTCTATGTTATTAATATTGTTTATTATGTCATATTAGATGAATTGTGCTAGATAAATAAGCTGTAGAGTTGATATTATTGTCATATTGAATTACTACCTTGTCCTGCCTCCAAACAAACTCTCCCGACTCTCTCATATGCCAACAAAAGTCTTCAATAAAGGTAAAACTTGTTTAACTGTTCATTTGTCCACTATAATTTGTGCTTTATATTTATTTCTCATTGTTTTCTGTATGTAAAACTATAGTATTTATTCTTTAAAAATGAATTTTTTGTGAATATTTTTGGGTGGAAACGGATTAATTGTATTTACATTATTTCTTATGAGAAATAAGATTTCGACTTAAGAGTAATTCAAGTTAAGGTCTAGCTCCTGGAACGGATTATGACCAAAAGTCGAGGGACCACTGTACTGGTGTTTAGTTACAATAATTTTTTGTTTATTGACTTATTCACTGACACTAGCTATTAACTGACTGAATTTACTTAGCATATCACATTCATATTTGGCTTACAATATTTTTGACTTGTGATATCTTTGACTTGCGATATTTTTGACTAACAATGAGTTTGTCAGAACGTAACGCTATGGTAAATCAAGCACTTGTATACAGATCAAATAATCTCCTGAGTTACTGTCTCCACTATGGGTTATTAATGAGCATTCTTCTCTTTATTCACTGCCAGTCATTCATTGTAACTACTCGGATTTCCATCACAAATGTCACCTGAATTTTTGTTTCAGTTGGTACAGCATGAAGTACTGTACTCGCTCACAGCGCAGTACGAGGTGCTGGAGTTCCTTGGCCGCGGCACCTTCGGCCAAGTGGTCAAGTGCTGGAAGAAGGGCACCAATGACATCGTGGCGATCAAAATCCTCAAGAACCACCCCTCCTACGCCAGGCAGGGCCAGATTGAGGTATTGCTCTGTGCTTGTTGTACACTGTCTTAGTCTCCTTACTGTTTTATCACGTTATTTTATTATCGTGTTTCCTTGGTTGTGGATGGGTAGTAGACAGCAACCATACAAGAAGGTACCACACTTATCTCATATGAGTTGGTAGACAGCATCCATACAAGAGGAACTTCATTTGTGGATGGGCAGTAGGTTGATAGACAGCAACCATACAAAGAGGCACTATACTCCTTTGAAATGAGTGTTGTATGATAATTTATTGGAATACATTTAGAGAGGATGGAATAAAATAGAATGGTTTGGAGGGTGTATAAATCTGTAGTGGAGAGAAGGCAGGGTAGGGGTCAGCCTAGGAAAGGTTGGAGGGAGGGGGTAAAGGAGGTTTTGTGTGCAAGGGGCTTGGACTTCCAGCAAGCATGCGTGAGTGTATTTGATAGAAGTGAATGGAGACAAATGGTTTTTAATACTTGATGTGCTGTTGGATTGTGAGCAAGGTAACATTTATGAAGGGATTCAGGGAAACCGGCAGGCCGGACTTGAGTCCTGGAGATGGGAAGTACAGCGCCTGCACTCTGAAGGAGGGATGTTAAATGTTGTAGTTTTATAACTGTAGTGTAAGCATGCCTCTGGCAAGACAGTGATGGAGTGAATGATGATAAAAGTTTTTCTTCTTCGGGCCACCCTGCCTTGGTGGGAAACTGCCGATGTGTTAATAAAAAAAATTAATAAAAATAAATCTGTAGTGGAAGGAAAGCAGGGTAGGGGTCAGCCTAGGAAGGGATGGAAGGGGTAAAAGAGGTTTTGTGTGCGAGGGGCTTGGACATACAGCAGGCATGTGTGAGTGTGTTAGGAGTGAATGGAGATGAATGGTTTTTGGAACTTGACGTGTTGTTGGAGTGTGAGCAGGGAAGGGATTCAGGGAAACCGGTTAGCCAGACTTAAGTCCTGGCAAGACAGTGATGGTGTGAATGATGGTGAAAGTGTTTCTTTTACAGGTCACCCTGCCTTGATGGGTGATAACCCTTCTGTTGAAAATAATAACAATAATAATAAGTGTTACCTAGGTAATAGGTTGGTAGACAGCAATCACCCAGGGAGGTACTACCGTCCTGCCAAGTGAGTGTAAAACGAAAGCCTGTAATTGTTTTACATGATGGTAGGATTGCTGGTGTCTTTTTTCTGTCTCATAAACATGCAAGATTTCAGGTATGTCTTGTTACTTCTACTTACACTTAGGTCACACTACACATGCATGTACAAGCATATATATGCACACCTCTCTGGGTTTTCTTCTATTTTCTTACTAGTTCTTGTTCTTATTTCCTCTTATCTCCAAGGGAAAGTGGAACAGAATTCTTCCTCCGTAAGCTATGCATGTCGTAAGAGGTGGCTAAAATGCCGGGAGCAAGGGACTAGTAACCCCTTCTCCTGTATACATTACTAAAGTTAAAATGAGAAACTTTTGTTTTTCTTTTTGGGCCACCCTGCTTCTGTGGGATACGGCCGGTTTGTTGAAAGAAGAATAATAGTAGTGTTGATAAAATAATTGAAGGTAGACTTGTAAATAATGATTTGTGTTTCAGGTTGGTATACTGACAAGGTTAAGCCAGGAGAGTGCAGACGACTACAACTTTGTACGAGCCTTCGAGTGTTTCCAGCACAAGAACCATACATGTCTGGTGTTTGAAATGCTTGAACAGAACCTTTATGACTTCCTCAAACAGAACAAATTCTCTCCACTGCCGCTGAAATTCATCCGACCCATCCTTCAGCAGGTCTTGACGGCTCTTCTCAAACTTAAGGTACTTCAGAGAATAAAATGGTACAGTACCATGACTGCAATAGTAAACAAATGATCCGAACATAAGAGAGACAATAGTACACAAATGATCCAAACATAGGAGAAACAACAGTACACAAATGATCCAAACATAGGAGCGACAAGCTTGTGATTGTGTTTCAGTCTGACTTGGACTATTTCTGAAACATTGTCACCAGCTTCTCCTATATGTGGGTTACTTATATACAGTAGTGCCCTGGTATCCACGGGGAATACCTTCCAAAAACTGCCATGGATATTTGAAACTGTGGACAACAGTGAACACTATATACAAGTCATTTTACGTTTGCATACCTGTATTTGTTTTACATGATGGTAGGATTGCTGGTGTCTTTTTTTCTGTCTCATAAACATGCAAGATTTCAGGTACGTCTTGCTACTTCTACTTACACTTAGGTCACGCTACGCAAACATGTACACGTTTATGTATACACACTCATCTGAGTTTTCTTTGATTTATCTTAATAGTTCTTGTTCTTATTGCTTTTCCTTTCATATCCATGGGGAAGTGGAATAAGAATCTTTCCTCCGTAAGTCATGCGTGTTGTAAAAGTCAACTAAAATGCCGGGAACAATGGGCTAGTAACCCCTTTTCCTGTATAGCTTACTAAAAAGAAAAAGAAGAAAACCGTCAAAGTGGGATGTTTGAATGTGCGTGGATGTTGTGCAAATGATAAGAAAGAGATGATTGTAGATGTTATGAATGAAAAGAAGCTGGATGTCCTGGCTTTAAGTGAGACAAAGCTGAAGGGGGTAGGAGAGTTTCAGTGGGGAGAAATAAATGGGATTAATTCAGGGGTTTCAAATAGAGTTAGAGCTAAAGAAGGAGTGGCAATAATGTTGAATAATCAGTTATGGCAGGTAAAGAGGGAATATAAATGTATAAATTCAAGGATTATGTGAAGTAAAATAAAGGTTGGATGTGAAAAGTGGGTTATAGTAAGTGTTTATGCTCCTGGAGAAGAGAGAAGTGTAGAGAGAGAGAGATTTTGGGAAATGTTGAGTGAGTGTTTGAGGAGTTTTGAACCAAGTGAGAGAGTAATTGTGGTTGGGGATCTTAATGCTAAAGTGGGTAAAAATGTTGTGGAGGGAGTAGTAGGTAAATTTGGGGTGCCAGGGGTAAATGTAAATGGGGAACCATTAATTGAGCTATGTGTAGAAAGAGGTTTGGTAATAAGTAATACATATTTTATGAAAAAGAGGATAAATAAATATACAAGGTATGATATAGCACGTAAGGAAAGTAGTTTGTTGGATTATGTATTGGTAAATAAAAGGTTGATGGGTAGGCTTCAGGATGTACATGTTTATAGAGGGGCAACGGATTTTTTTTTTTTTTTCAACAAGTCGGCCGTCTCCCACCGAGGCAGGGTGACCCAAAAAGATAGAAAATCCCCAAAAAGAAAATACTTTCATCATCATTCAACACTTTCACCACACTCATACATAATCACTGTCTTTGCAGAGGAGCTCAGATACGACAGCTGAGAATAGTCCCTCCCAGCTGTCACTATCTCAGACCCCTCCTTTAAAGTGCAGGCATTGTACTTCCCATTTCCAGGACTCAAGTCCAACTAAATCAATTAACTGGTTTCCCTGAATCCCTTCACAAAATGTTACCCTGCTCACACTCCAACAGATCGTCATGTCCCAAAAACCATTCGTCTCCATTCACTCCTATCTAACACGCTCACACATGCTTGCTGGAAGTCCAAGCCCCTCGCCCACAAAACCTCCTTTACCCCTTCCCTCCAACCTTTTCTTATGAGAGGTTTTTACAAAACAGAAGTGTTAATAGAAGAGCAGAGTATATGGAGAGTAAAAGAAAGGTGAAGAGAGTGGTGAGAGAGTGCAAAAGAAGAGCAGATGAAAGAGTGTGTGATGTCACCGTGGTTGTTCAATATATTTATAGATGGGGTTGTAAGAGAAGTGAATGCGAGGGTCTTGGCAAGAGGTGTGGGACTAAAAGATAAAGAAGCAAATACAAAGTGGGAGTTGTCACAGTTGCTTTTTGCTGATGACACTGTGCTTTTGGGAGATTCTGAAGAGAAGTTGCAGAGGTTGGTGGATGAATTTGGTAGGGTGTGTAAAAGAAGAAAATTGAAAGTGAATATAGGAAAGAGTAAGGTGATGAGGATAACAAAAAAGAATAGGTGACGAAAGATTGGATATCAGATTGGTGGGAGAGAGTATGGAGGAGGTGAATGTATTCAGATATTTGGGAGTGGACATGTCAGCAGATGGGTCTATGAAGGATGAGGTGAATCATAGAATTGATGAGGGGAAAAGGGTGAGTGGAGCACTTGAGTCTGTGGAGACAAAGAACTTTGTCCATGGAAGTAAAGAGGGGAATGTATGAGAGTATAGTTATACCAACGCTCTTATATGGGTGTGAAGCATGGGTGATGAATGTTGCAACGAGGAGAAGGCTGGAGGCAGTGGAGATGTCGTGTCTGAGGTCAATGTGTGGTGTGAATATAATGCAGAGAATTCGGAGTTTGGAAATTAGGAGGAGGTGCGTGATTACCAAAACGATTGTCCAGAGAGCTGAGGAGGGGTTGTTGAGGTGGTTTGGACATATAGAGAGAATGGAACGAGACAGAGTGACTTCGAGAGTGTATAAATCTGTAGTGGAGGGAAGGCGGGGTAGGGGTCGGCCTAGGAAAGGTTGGAGGGAGGGGTAACGTAAGTTTTGTGTGCGAGGGGCTTGGACTTCCAGCAAGCATGTGTGTGAGCGTATTTGATAGGAGTGAATGGAGGCACATGGTTTTTAATACTTGACGTGCTGTTGGAGTGTGAGCAATGTAACATTTATGAAGGGATTCAGGGAAACCGGCAGGCCGGACTTGAGTTCTGGAGATGGGAAGTACAGTGCCGGCACTCTGAAGGAGGGGTGTTAATGTTGCAGTTTTATAACTGTAGTGTAAAGCACCCCTCTGGCAAGACAGTGATGGAGTGAATGAGGATGAAAGTTTTTCTTTTTCGGGCCACCCTGCCTTGGTGGGAATCGGCCGATGTGTTAATAGAATAAAAAAAGATAAACAAGGTAAGAAAGCCTAGAGAACGAATGGATTTGTCAGTTAAAAACAGAGTAGGGGAGTTAATAGATGGGGAGCTGGAGGTATTGGGTAGATGGCGGGAATATTTTGAGGAACTTTTAAATGTCGATGAAAAAAGGGAGGCGGTAATTTCATGTACTGGCCAGGGAGGTACAACATCGTTTAGGAGTGAAGAAGAGCAGGATGTGAGTGTGGGGGAGGTGCGTGACTCATTACGTAGAATGAAAGGGGGTAAAGCAGCTGGAACTGATGGGATAATGACAGAAATGTTAAAAGTAGGGGGGGATATAGTGCTGGAGTGGTTCGTATTTTTGTTTAATAAATGTATGAAAGAGGGGAAGGTACCTAGGGATTGGCAGAGAGCATGTATAGTTCCTTTATATAAAGGGAAGGGGATAAAGAGAGTGTAAAAATTATAGGGAAGAAGTTTACTGAGTATACCAGGTAAAGTGTATGGCAGGGTTATTATTGAAAGAATTTGAGGTAAGACAGAGAGTAGGATTGCAGATGAGCAAGGAGGCTTTAGAGTGGGTAGGGGATGAGTAGATCAAGTGTTTACAGTGAAGCATATATATTTTTTTTTTTTCAACAAGTCGGCCGTCTCCCACCGAGGCAGGGTGACCCAAAAAGAAAGAAAATCCCCAAAAAGAAAATACTTTCATCATCATTCAACACTTTCACCACACTCATACATAATCACTGTCTTTGCAGAGGCGCTCAGATACGACAGCTGAGAATAGTCCCTCCCAGCTGTCACTATTCCAGACCCCTCCTTTAAAGTGCAGGCATTGTACTTCCCATTTCCAGGACTCAAGTCCAACTAAATCAATTAACTGGTTTCCCTGAATCCCTTCACAAAATGCTACCCTGCTCACACTCCAACAGCTCGTCAGGTCCCAAAACCATTCGTCTCCATTCACTCCTATCTAACACACTCACACATGCTTGCTGGAAGTCCAAGCCCTCGCCACAAAACCTCCTTTACCCCCTCCCTCCAACCTTTTCTAGGACGACCCTACCCCGCCTTCCTTCCCCTACAAATTTATACGCTCCAAGTCATTCTACTTTGATCCATTCTCTCTAAATGACCAAACCACCTCAACAACCCCTCTTCAGCCCTCTGATAAATACTTTTAGTAACTCCACACCTTCTCCTAATTTCCACATTCGAATTTTCTGCATAATATTTACACCACACATTGCCCTTAGACAGGACATCTCCACTGCCTCCAACCTCCCTCGCTGCAGCATTTGCAACCCATGCTTCACACCCATATAAGAGTGTTGGTACTACTATACTTTCGTACATTCCCTTCTTTGCCTCCATGGATAACGTTCTTTGTCTCCACAGATACCTCAACTCACCACTCACCTTTTTTCCTTCATCAATTCTATGGTTAACCTCATCCTTCATAAACCCATCCGCTGACACGTCAATTTCCAAATATCTGAAAACATTTACTTCTTCCATAATCCCTCTCTCTAATGTGATATCCAATTTTTCTTTATTTAAATCGTTTGATACCCTCATCACCTTACTCTTATCTATGTTCAATTTCAACTTTCTACCTTTACACACTCTCCCAAACTCGTCCACTAACCTTTGCAACTTTTCTTTAGAATCTCCCATAAGCACAGTATCATCAGCAAAAAGTAACTGTGTCAACTCCCATTTTGCATTTAATTCCCCATAATTTAATCCAACCCCTCTCCCCAACACCCTAGCATTTACTTCTTTTACAACCCCATCTATAAATATATTAAACAACCTACTTTTACTGGGAAGTAATCTCCCTCTCTCCTACACACCATAACCTGAGCCTCACTATCCTCATAAAAACTCTTTACAGCCTTCAGTAACTTACTACCTATTCCATACACTTGCAACATTTGCCACATTGCTCCCCTATCCACTCTGTCATATGCCTTTTCTAAATCCATAAATGCAACGAAAACTTCTCTACCTTTATCTAAATACTGTTCACATATATGCTTCACTGTAAACACTTGATCTACACATCCCCTACCCACTCTAAAGCCTCCTTGCTCATCTGCAATCCTACTCTCTGTCTTACCTCTAATTCTTTCAATAATAACCCTGTCATACATGCCATATATGTGAACAGTATTTAGATAAAGGTAGAGAAGTTTTCATTGCATTTATGGATTTAGAAAAGGCATATGATAGAGTGGATAGGGGAGCAATGTGGCAAATGTTGCAAGTGTATGGAATAGGTAGTAAGTTACTGAAGGCTGTAAAGAGCTTTATGAGGATAGTGAGGCTCAGGTTAGGGTGTGTAGGAGAGAGGAGTTTACTTCCGGTAAAAGTAGGTCTTAGACAGGGATGTGTAATGTCACCATGGTTGTTTAATATATTTATAGATGGGGTTGTAAAAGATGTAAATGCTATGGTGTTGGGGAGAGGGTGGATTAAATTATGGGAATTAAATGCAATGGGAGTTGACACAGTTACATTTTGCTGATGATACTGTGCTTATTGGAGATTCTAAAGAAAAGTTGCAAAGGTTAGTGGACGAGTTTGGGAGAGTGTGTAAAGGTAGAAAGTTGAAAGTGAACATAGATAAGAGTAAGGTGATGAGGGTATCAAACGATTTAAATAAAGAAAAATTGGATATCACATTAGAGAGAGGGATTATGGAAGAAGTAAATGTTTTCAGATATTTGGGAATTGACGTGTCAGCGGATGGGTTTATGAAGGATGAGGTTAACCATAGAATTGATGAAGGAAAAAAGGTGAGTGGTGCATTGAGGTATCTGTGGAGACAAAAACGTTATCCATGGAGGCAAAGAAGGAATGTACGAAAATATAGTGGTACCAACACTCTTATATGGGTGTGAAGCATGGGTTGCAAATGCTGCAGCGAGGAGGAGGCTGGAGGCAGTGGAGATGTCCTGTCTAAGGGCAATGTGTGGTGTAAATATTATGCAGAAAATTCGGAATGTGGAAATTAGGAGAAGGTGTGGAGTTACTAAAAGTATTTGTCAGAGGGCTGAAGAGGGGTTGTTGAGGTGGTTTGGTCATTTAGAGAGAATGGATCAAAGTAGAATGACTTGGAGAGCGTATAAATCTGTAGGGAAAGGAAGGCGGGTAGGGGTCGTCCTAGAAAAGGTTGGAGGGAGGGGGTAAAGGAGGTTTTGTGGGCGAGGGGCTTGGACTTCCAGCAAGCATGTGTGAGTGTGTTAGATAGGAGTGAATGGAGACGAATGGTTTTTGGGACCTGACGAGCTGTTGGAGTGTGAGCAGGGTAGCATTTTGTGAAGGGATTCAGGGAAACCAGTTAATTGATTTAGTTGGACTTGAGTCCTGGAAATGGGAAGTACAATGCCTGCACTTTAAAGGAGGGGTCTGGAATAGTGACAGCTGGGAGGGACTATTCTCAGCTGTCGTATCTGAGCGCCTCTGCAAAGACAGTGATTATGTATGAGTGTGGTGAAAGTGTTGAATGATGATGAAAGTATTTTCTTTTTGGGGATTTTCTTTCTTTTTGGGTCACCCTGCCTCGGTGGGAGACGGCCGACTTGTTGAAAAAAAAAAAAAAGTAATTGTGTCTCTTCTATGTGTGGGTTATTTGTGTATACAGTAAGTCCTCTACTTACAGACATGTTATGAATCTTGTGTATAGTGTTTGGAGGGACCATTCTAAAGTGTCGTATCTGAGCGCCTCTGCAAAGACAGTGATTATGTATGAGTGAGGTGAAGGTGTTGAATGATGATGAATGTATTTTCATTTTTGGGATTTTCTTTCTTTTTGGGTCACCCTGCCTCGGTGGGAGACGGCCGACTTGTTGAAAAAAAAAATATATGTAATACACAAGGTCCCCAATGTGTTTGCAAGTTGAAGACTCTTGTATTATGAATACATATTATACACAATACAGAAAGTCCCCAATGTGTTTGTAAATCCAGGACTTACTGTAATTATGTTTTTTTGCATCACACAGCAACTTGGCCTGATCCACGCAGACCTGAAGCCAGAGAACATCATGTTGGTAGACCCGGTCAGACAGCCGTATCGTGTCAAGGTCATTGACTTCGGCAGTGCTTCTCATGTGAGCAAGGCCGTGTGTAACACCTACCTGCAGTCTCGTTACTACCGTGCCCCGGAGATTGTCCTCGGCCTGCCCTTCTCCGAAGCTATCGACATGTGGTCGTTAGGTTGTGTCATTGCTGAACTCTTTCTGGGATGGCCGCTCTATCCAGGGTCTTCTGAGTACGACCAGGTACGTTATTCAGTTGAAAAAGATGATCCAAAATTGAAAGTCTTTCATAATATAAGCTGTTCAATTTATTTTAAAAAAATTGCACCGAATAGAGTAGCTTTATAAGAGAACTGACTATATAGTGGAGCTTTATAAGAGAACTGACTGTATAGTGGAGCTTTATAAAAAAAACTGACTGTATAATGGAGCTTTATAAGAGAACTGACTATAGTGGAGCTTTATAAGAGAACTGACTGTATAGTGGAGCTTTATAAGAAAACTGACTGTATAGTGGAGCTTTATAAGAGAACTTACTGTATAGTGGAGCTATATAAGAGAACTGACTGTATAGTGGAGCTTTATAAAAAAAACTGACTGTATAATGGAGCTTTATAAGAGAACTGACTATAGTGGAGCTTTATAAGAGAACTGACTGTATAGTGCAGCTTTATGAGAGAACTGACTGTATAGTGGAGCTTTATAAAAAAAACTGACTGTATAGTGGAGCTTTATTAGAGAACTGACTGTATAAAGTAGCTTTATAAGCGAACTGACTGTATAAAGTAGCTTTATAAGAAAACTGTATAGTGGAGCTTTAACATGTAATGAAGAAGAGTAGGCCTATTGAGCTACCTACCTAATGGGTCAGTAGGCCTACTGTTGACTTCACGTGGTACCTACATATACACTCTTGTGTCCCTGTTTGTAATGTTTCAACAAAGTTCCTGCAGAGTGAAACATTGCCACAATATAATGTTGCATATACAGTGGACCCTCGGTTAACGAAAAAACTTCATCCCAGAATGCTGCTCAAGTGCCATTACCAAACGAATTTACTTCCTTAAGAAATAATGTCACGTAGGTTAGTCTATTTCAAACCCCCAAAAATACACTTCCACATGCACTTACAATATTATACTTACATAATTGTACGATTTCTGGGGTATTCATTAACCGAGGGTCCACTGTAATTGGTTGGTTGCAATATAATTGGTTGCATCTGTGTTTGTTAACCTAACATTTTATTGTTGATTCTGCCATTATTAGTTGTTATTCAATTTACTGTGGCTGCCAGTTTTTGTTGTGAGTGTAAGGTGTTATAACTGTGACCTTCAGCTTTTGTTGTGAGTAAGGTGTTATAACTGTGACCTTCAGCTTTTGTTGTGAGTAAGGTGTTATAACTGTGACCTTCAGCTTTTGTTGTGAGTAAGGTGTTATAACTGTGATCTTTTGTTTACAGATCCGTTACATTAGTCAAACACAAGGGATCCCTGCGGAACACATGCTCAACAATGCCACCAAGACCACCAAATTCTTTTATAGAGACAATGAGTCGACCTATCCCTTCTGGCGGCTTAAGGTGAGTCTTATCCTGTAGCAGTAGTAAGGATAGTTAGTGCCTGTACACTGGAGGATAGTTAGTGCCTATACACTGGAGGATAGTTAGTGCCTGTACACTGGAGGATAGTTAGTTCCTGTACACTGGAGGATAGTTAGTTCCTCAACACTGGAGGATAGTTAGTTCCTCAACACTGGAGGTTGGATAGTGCCTGTACACTGGAGGATAGTTAGTGCCTGTACACTGGAGAATAGTTAGTTCCTGAACACTGGAGGATAGTTTGTGCCTGTACACTGGAGGATAGTTCCTGTACACTGGAGGATAGTTAGTTCCTGAACACTAGAGGATAGTTAGTGCCTGTACACTGGAGGATAGTTAGTTCCTGAACACTGGAGGATAGTTAGTGCCTGTACACTGGAGGATAGTTCCTGAACACTGGAGGATAGTTAGTTCCTGAGCACTGGAGGATAGTTAGTTCCTGAACACTGGAGGATAGTTAGTTCCTGAACACTGGAGGATAGTAAGTGCCTGTACACTGGAGGATAGTTAGTTCCTGTACACTGGAGGATAGGTAGTGCCTGAACACTGGAGGATAGTTAGTTCCTGAACACTGGAGGATGGGTGTGGATGTTACAGTTCTGGAGGTGGGAAGTACAGTGACTGTACTCTGAAGGATGAGTGAGAATGTTACAGTTCTGAAGGTGGGAAGTACAGTGACTGTACTCTGAAGGATGAGTGAGAATGTTACAGTTCTGAAAGTGGGAAGTACAATGACTACTTTGAAGGATGAATGAGAATGTTACAGTTCTGAAGGTGGGAAGTACAATGACTGTACTCTGAAGGATGAGTGAGAATGTTATAGTACTGGAGGTGGGAAGTACAGTACCTGTACTCAGAAGGCTAAGTGAGAATGTTACAGTTCCAAGGGTGATTTATATAGTAATATCAGCCCACTTATGACTAGGCTGTTACTAAATTAGCCTCCTTAAGGCATTAAATTATGTTATTTATTGTGACCTGTTGATATTAAATCGTAACTGTTGTCACAACAGACCCCAGAGGAACATGAAGGGGAGACCGGTATAAAAAGCAAAGAAGCGCGTAAATACATCTTCAACTGCCTGGACGACATGGGTCAGGTCAACGTACCCACCGAACTTGAAGGCGGCGAGCTGCTGGCGGAAAAGGCAGACCGACGGGAGTTCATCGATCTGCTGAAGCGCATGTTAACCATGGATCAAGAGCGGCGAATCAGTCCCGGAGAAGCTCTCCAGCACAGCTTTGTTACCCTCCAACACCTGCTGGATTATCCTCATTGTTCCAATGTTAAGGCTTCAATGCAGGTGCGTTAGGTTATGATGTATAATGTTTATACAGTGGACCCTCGGTTTTCGTTGAAAATTCTTTCCAGAATGCTGTTCGAGTGCCGTTACCAAATGAATTTGTTCCCATAACGACAAATGAAAATTAGATTAGTCGTTTCAGACCCCCAAAAATACACTTATAAAAGCACTTACAAAAATACACTTATATAATTGTTCAAGTTTGGAGGTGAACGAAAACCGAGGGTCCACTGTAATGTGTTATGTTGGGATATATAATGTCTATAATAGGTTATGTTATGATGCATAATGCATGTCATTATTCCCACTATAATGGGTAATATGTTATGATGTATAATGTCTATAATGGGTTATGGTATGATGTATAATATGTCATAATTATCACTATAATGGGTTATGTGGTACCAACACTCTTATATGGATGTGAAGCATGGGTTGTGAATGTTGCAATAAGGAAGAGGCTGGAGGCAGTGGAGATGTCGTATCTAAGGGCAATGTGTGGTGTAAATATTATGCAAAGAATTCGTATTGTGGAAATTAGGGGGAGGTATGGAGTTACTAAAAGTATTATCCAGAGGGCTGAAGAGGGGTTGTTGAGGTGGTTTGGTCATTTAGAGAGGATGGAGAAAAATAGGATTACTTGGAGGGTGTATAAATCTGTAGGGGAAAGAAGGCAGGGTAGGGGTCATCCTCGAAAAGGTTGGAGGGAGGGGAATAAAGGAGGTTTTGTGGGTGAGGGGTTTGAACTTTCAGCAAACTTGCATGAGTGTGTTAAGAGTGAATGGAGACAAATGGTTTTTGGAACATGACGAGTTGGAGTGTTAGCAGGGTAATATTTTGTGAAGGTATTCAGGGAAACCAGTTAGTCAGACTTGAGTCCTGGAGGTGGAAAGTACAATGCCTACCTTATAAAGGAGAGGTTTGGAATATTAGCAGTTTGGAAGGACATCTAAACTGTCGTATCTGAGCACCTCTGCAAAGACTGATTATGTATGAGTGATGGTGAAAGTGTTTTGTTGTTTTGGTCACCTTGTCTCGGTGGGAGACGGCTGACGTGTTGAAAAAAAAATTAGTGAAAGTGTATACTAGTGAAAGTATATAATAATAATGGCTTTATATTTATGAAAATATCAGTGATATTTGGGAGTTGACGTGTCAGCGTGTCAGCCAGGAAGATGACGGGGTGGGTATTGAGAACTTTCAAAACAAGGGAAATAATGCCGATGGTGACACTATTCAAATCGCTAGTGCTCCCTCACTTAGAATACTGCTCAGTGCTGGCGGCCCCGTTCAGGGCAGGAGAAATAGCAGAGCTGGAACAAATCCAGAGATCGTTTACGGCTCACATTGAGCCATTGAAACATCTAAATTATTGGGAACACCTTCAAGTCTTGAACATGTACTCATTGGAGCGGAGGAGAGAGAGATACCTGATAATATATACATGGAAAGTACTTGAGGGCCTGGTCCCAAGTCTGCACACTGCCATAACAACATACTGGAGTGAGAGATATGGGAGAAAGTGTAAAATATACCCAGTGAGGAGCAGGGGTGCGGTGGGGACAATACGGGAGCACTGTATTAACATCCGGGGTCCCAGACTATTCAACATCTTACCAGAAGATATCCGAAACACGGCTGGAACCAGTGTAGAAGCCTTCAAGAGGAAACTGGAAAAATATCTTCACCAGGTGTCAGATCAACCAGGCTGTGATGGATATGTGGGGCAGCGGGCCTCCAGCAGCAACAGCCTGGTTGACCAGGCAAGCACCAGACGAGCCTGGCCCATGGCCGGGCTCAGAGAGTAGATACTCTCGAAACTCTTCAAAGGTATATCAAAGGTATGGGTTTATGAAGGATGAGGTTAACCATAGAATTGATGAAGGAAAAATGTGAGTGGTGCGTTGAGGTATCTGTGGAGACAAAAAAATGTTATCCATGGAGGCAAAGAAGGGAATGTACGAAAGTATAGTGGTATCAACACTCTTATATGGGTGTGAAGCATGGGTTGCAAATGCTGCAGCGAGGAGGAGCCTGGAGGCAGTGGAGATGTCCTGTCTAAGGCAATGTTTGGTGTAAATATTATGCAGAAAATTTGGAATGTGAAAATTAGGAGAAGGTGTGGAGTTACTAAAAGTATTTGTCAGAGGGCTGAAGAGGGGTTGTTGAGGTGGTTTGGTCATTTAGAGAGAATGGATCAAAGTATAATGACTTGGAGAGCGTATAAATCTGTAGGGGAATGAAGGCGGGGTAGGGGTCGTCCTAGAAAAGGTTGGAGGGAGGGGGGTAAAGGAGGTTTTGTGGGCGAGGGGCTTGGACTTCCAGCAAGCATGTGTGAGCGTGTTAGGAGTGAATGGAGATGAATGGTTTTTGGGACCTGACGAGCTGTTGGAGTGTGAGCAGGGTAACATTTTGTGAAGGGATTCAGGGAAACCAGTTAATTGATTTAGTTGAATTTGAGTCCTGGAAAGGGGAAGTACAATGCCTGCACTTTAAAGGAGGGGTCTGGGATAGTGACAGCTGGGAGGGACTATTCTCAGCTGTCGTATCTGAGCGCCTCTGCAAAGACAGTGATTATGTATGAGTGGTGAAAGTGTTGAATGATGATGAAAGTAAATTCTTTTTGAGGATTTTCCTTCTTTTTGGGTCACCCTGCCTTGGTGGGAGACGGCCAACTTGTTGAAAAAAAAAAATCAATGAAAGTTAATAATAATGTCATTATACATCTCAGCAGATGATGGAGGTATGCCGGCGGCCGGCTCCGGCGTACGCCACAGCTGCCACGGTCTCCCAGGCTCAAGCGCTCCCGCCCTCACTCATGCCTAACTATGTTCATTCCACCAATGGTTCTGTCACTCTCACTTTCAACAATCAGATCACCAATCAGGTGCGTGCTATTGTGAAGGTAGACACTCAGATAACATGACTTTTATTAAATAAGATCAGCAATCAGGTGCGTATCATTGTCTTGTGGTGGTAGACACTCAGATAACATGACTTATTAAATAAGATCAGTAATCAGCTGCATATGATTGTCTTGTGGTGGTAAACACTCAGATAACATGACTTATTAAATAAGATCAGTAATCAGGTGCATATGATTGTCTTGTGGTGGTAGACACTCAGATAACATGACTTATTAAATAAGATCAGTAATCAGGTGCATATGATTGTCTTGTGGTGGTAGACACTCAGATAAAATGTCTTATTAAATAAGATCAGTAATCAGGTGCGTATGATTGTCTTGTGGTGGTAGACACTCAGATAACTAATGACTTATTAAACAGTGTTTTGTTTAACAATGACTATCTTTATTAGCAACAAAGGTATTTTTTGTTTTATAATAAAAGAGAGACTAGATTTACTTAAAGGTAGTAAATACTTATATCTTTATTAATTAATAAAATGATAACAGTAGATATTTTAGTTTGATAATGAGAGTAGATTTACTTTGAGAATAAGAGAGAGAGAACAGTTATCTCTATTGATAAAATGTAAGATAGATTTACTTAGAGAATAGATTTATACACTTTGATATTGGTTATTAAAAATGAGTTGCCCCCTCAGTATGGGTTGTACCAAGGGAGTCGCAGTGGACGAGGCTACAGCGGCAGCAGTCGAGGGGAAGCCGCGGCTGCGGCTGCGGCAGCGGCTAGCTTCCAGCCACAGCTGGTGTCGTCCATCCTGTGTCCGCCGCCGTACCAAGGTCTGGCGTCCCCGGGCAAGCATGTCACGGTAGTGACACAACAACCACAACTTCAACTGCAGCCTTCTCTGCTTCCCCAGCAGGTCAGCAGACAATCCGTTCGCTCAATTTACTAAATTCCCACCTAGGAGAGAAGGGTAAGGCCACGTTTTGGTCTAAATTGGACCATATACAAGTCCAATCAGACAGAAATGTGGTCATGAGTTTCTCCTATATGTGAATTATTTGTGTATTCCAATTGGACAGAATTGTGTATTGTTCCAATTGGACAGAATTGTGTATTGTTCCAATTGGACAGAATTGTGTATTGTTCCAATTGGACAGAATTGTGTATTGTTCCAGGTAGACTCCAGGAGTCACGACATTGTGACTTTCTGTACTTTGTCGATTATTTTGTTTATTCTCTTATTGGTGCACTCGGCTCTTTTATAAACCTCTTCTACGTATCGGGGAACAGGTAGAGATTTGAACTGTGGCTAGTAAGTTCTAAAGCTCACAGCTTTGTTTATACATTGGTGTGATTTTTTAGTTTTTAGTAAGAGCAATTGATCATGTAGATCTAGAATTGAATAGCATGTGCAGTGGTGTGTGTAGTACTCACTCTTCAATTGTGGTTCAATTTTTGCAGTTGTATTCACAAAAAATATTACATTATATAGAGGAACTTTATAAGAGAACTGACTGTATATAGAGGAACTTTATAAGAGAACTGACTGTATATAGAGGAACTTTATAAGAGAACTGACTGTATATAGAGGAACTTTATAAGAGAACTGACTGTATACAGGTATCCCTCAACTTTCGCGTTTTCTACTTTCGCGGGCTTCACACATTCGCAAATTCCCAGCCGCCAAATTCCCAGCTGCCAAATTCCCACCCACCAAATCATATTTAAGTTTCCCGCCACCCGAGCGTCCCTACTACCTTCCCTCCGACCCGGAAGCCAGCCCACCCACCACTCACTCACTGAGTGTTTTGTTTGTTCATTATTTGTTATTAAACTACCAGTATAACATGTATGTAGTACTATATAGTACAATATTTTACTATGTTTTCATGCATTTTATGATTGTTCATGGTTCAATAGGTTAAGGAAGCAGTAAGTAATGAATGTACTAAATAAAGGTTATCTATCTATTACATTTATTCCAAATTGATATCAGAAACATGATAAATACCCTAGAACTGTAATAAAGATGCTGAAATAAATAATATATGCCATATTATATGAGGGGTAAGAGAGCAGGCACAGACCGCCACGATATGAGATGCTTACATCAGGGTAAACATGCCTAAATCACTCTTGTTATAAGAACAAATGCAAAAATAGCATTTATTATTTTTAGAATAATAATTATTTATAATAATTGATCTGGAACACTTTAAATGTCATCAGTATTTGGTAAAGGACCCCAATGGAAATAAGTCACTCTGTCTGACTTTTTTGGTTTATCCTAGGTTCTCTACACATATGCTGCTATGTATGATAATGTATGTAAATGTATTTGTGTATACCTGAATAAACTTACTTACTTACTTGCTGACATTTAGAGCACTCCACAGCAATTATTATTATTATTTCCCTACAATAATTGTAGGGAAATAATAATAATTATTATTATTAATATTAATATTATTATTTTCTTACAATATATTGTAGGGAAATAATAATAATAATAATAATAATAATAATAATAATAATGCTGTGGAGTGCTCTAAATGTCAGCTACCAAATACTGATAACATTTAAAGTGCTCCAGATCAATTATTATAAATTATTATTATTCTAAAAACAATAAATGCTATTTTTGCATTTGTTCTTACGACAAGAGTGATTTAGGCATGTTTACCCTGATGTAAACATCTCATATTGTGGAGGTCTGTTCCTGCTCTCTTACCCCTCATATAATATGGCATATATTATTCATTTCAGCATCTTTATTACAGTTCTAGTGTATTTATCATGTTTCTGATATCAATTTGGAATAAATGTAATAGATAGATAACCTTTATTACTAATATTAGTGTAATTACACAACATTTTATTAGCACTAAGGCTAACATCCAACACCCATGACGACTCACCAGACACTGAATGTTACTGCGCCTCTCCCTCCCTCCAATAGCTCCTCCCACTTCGTAACGATGTTAGATGGTGAATTTAATGTATTTTTCTGTAAGCTTAACTGGTTGTATGTGTATTTTACTTTTTTATTGTTTTCTGTAATATATGAGTTATGCAAATTAAAATAAAGTTATTAAGTTGGAGTTTCATTTTTTGTTCTAATGTATACATATTTAATTCAACATTTGGCATCATTACAAAGTGGGCGGAGCTACAGCAGAGGGAGAAGAAGCAGTGTGTCAGTAACTTGATTCCCCATGACACTTCATAACACTATAAAATACGTATTGTATAATTATACTATTACAGGCCTCCCTCCACAGCCAGCTCATGTCAAAATAACATGTATATAGTACATTATTTTACGATGTTTATATGTGTTTTATGATTGTTCATGGTTCAATAGGTTAAGGAAGCAGTATTGTATTATATTTCCCTACAATATATTGGGGCACCAAACATTCGCGATTTTTCAACATTCACGAGACTCTTGATCCCCTAATCCTCGTGAATGTTGAGGGATACCTGTATAGAGGAACTTTATAAGAGAACTGACTGTATATAGAGGAACTTTATAAGAGAACTGACAGTATACAGAACATACAAGGTGGTGTTGTATCTTTGATTCATACACACAGGACACATACAATACTTGTCAAAAGACGGTTGTTTAATTTGGGTAACATTTGTCGTGGTTGTTATAGGTTGGTGGTGGTGGTCAGTATGTACCTGTCTCTATGGTGGAGCAACCAGGACGTGGCATGTTGTTGACGACTGGTGCGGCGGTGGGCGGCGGATGGGGTCGTGGCGGCCAGATGGCCCTGGTTCCCGGCGGCTGGCAGCAGCTGCCGCAGCCGCCGACTTCCCTGCAGCAGCCAGCAAGCCTGCTGCCCGACGCCACAGACGCATGGCGGCGGACGTTCCTGGTTGACTCGTCAGTGGTGCAGGGCGACGCACCACCCGCAATGTTTCCGGTGGACCTGCACCCAGAGCTCTACGAGGCTTACCCGTCTGGCACCTGGGCGGGTAGCAAGCGCTCGAGCAAAGCCTCACTGCTGAGCCACTCCGGCGCACACGCCGCCCACACCCTCCACGTAGGCGGTCGACCGACACAGCCGCCTGCGCACGACAAGAAAGATCTGAGCCAGCAGCTGTCACCCGTCAAGAAGCGGGTGAAGGAAGGTACACCGCCGGGTGCGTCGTCCACACACTGGGGCGGCAGCGGCGCAGCGACACAACTCAACCATAACAACTACCACAACAATCATATGTAAGTAACAACTACCATAACAATCATATGTAACAACTACCACAACAATCACATGTAACAACTATCACAACAATCACATGTAACAGGTACCACAACAATCATATGTAATAACTACCACAACAATCACATGTAACAACTACCACAACACTCACATGTAACAACTACCACAACACTCACATGTAACAACTACCACAACTATCACATGTAACAACTACCACAACTATCACATGTAACAACTACCACAACTATCACATGTAACAACTACCACAATCACATGTAACAACTACCACAACACTCACGTGTAACAACTACCAAAACAATCACATGTAACAACTACCACAACAATCACATGTAGCAACTACCACAACAATCACATGTAACAGGTACCACAACAATCATATGTAATAACTACCACAACAATCACATGTAACAGCTACCACAACACTCACATGTAACAACTACCACAACAATCACATGTAACAACTATAACAACAATCACATGTAGCAACTACCACAACAATCACATGTAACATTACCACAACAATCACATGTAACAACTACCACAACAATCACATGTAACTACCACAACAATCACATGTAACTACCACAACACTCACATGTAACAACTACCACAACAATCACATGTAGCAACTACCACAACAATCACATGTACCACAACAATCACATGTAACAACTACCACAACAATCACATGTAACAACTACCACAACAATCACATGTAACATTACCACAACAATCACATGTAACAACTACCACAACAATCACATGTAACAACTACCACAACAATCACATGTAACAACTACCACAACAATCACATCTAACAACTACCACAACAATCACATCTAACATCTACCACAACAGTCACATGTAACTACCACAACAGTCACATGTAACTACCACAACAATCACATGTAACATCTACCACAACAGTCACATGTAACTACCACAACAATCACATGTAACTACCACAACAATCACATGTATTAGCTACCACAACAATCACATGTAACAGCTACCACAACAATCACATAAGTACAAAGAACAAGATGAACAATAATAATAATGTTTAATGTATGTTTCAGTCATCATTCAGCACACCACGGGAGTCATCACCAGGGTCATCCTCACCATCCAAGTCATCACTCCACCCACCACTCCTCCAGTCATCACCCGGTGATACACAGCAGTCATGCACCAACCAGTCACGTCCGGGGTCAGTCGTCCAAGGCGTCGTGTCTACATGGGTGCAGTCACAGCTGTCGTCAGGTGAGGACAGTCACAGCTGTCATACATATGAGCAGTCACAGCTGTCATACAGGTGAGACAGTCACAGCTGTCATACAGGTGAGGCAGTCACAGCTCTCATACATGTGAGGCAGTCACAGCTGTCATACAGGTGAGGCAGTCACAGCTGTCATACAGGTGAGGCAGTCACAGCTCTCATACATGTGAGGCAGTCACAGCTGTCATACAGGTGAAGGGCAGTCACAGCTGTCATACAGGTGAGGCAGTCACAGCTTCATATATGTGAGGCAGTCACAGCTTCATACAGGTGAGGCAGTCACAGCTCGTCATACAGGTGGCAGTCACAGCTTCATACAGGTGTGCAGTCACAGCTGTCATACAGGTGTGTCAGTCACAGCTGTCATACAGGTGTGTCAGTCACAGCTGTCATACAGGTGTGTCAGTCACAGCTGTCATACAGGTGTGTCAGTCACAGCTGTCATACAGGTGTGTCAGTCACAGCTGTCATACAGGTGTGTCAGTCACAGCTGTCATACAGGTGTGTCAGTCACAGCTGTCATACAGGTGAGCAGTCACAGCTGTCATACAGGTGTTCAGTCACAGCTGTCATACAGGTGTGCAGTCACAGCTGTCATACAGGTGTCAGTCACAGCTGTCATACAGGTGTGTCAGTCAAGCTGTCATACAGGTGTGTCAGTCACAGCTGCATACAGGTGTGTCAGTCACAGCTGTCATACAGGTGTGTCAGTCACAGCTGTCATACAGGTGTGTCAGTCACAGCTGTCATACAGTGTGTGCAGTCACAGCTGTCATACAGGTGTGCAGTCACAGCTGTCATACATGTGAGGCAGTCACAGCTGTCATACAGGTGAGGCAGTCACAGCTGTCATACAGGTGAGGCAGTCACAGCTGTCATACAGGTGAGGCAGTCACAGCTGTCATACAGGTGAGGCAGTCACAGCTGTCATACAGGTGTGTCAGTCACAGCTGTCATACACGTGTGTCAGTCACAGCTGTCATACAGGTGTGTCAGTCACAGCTGTCATACAGGTGTGTCAGTCACAGCTGTCATACAGGTGTGTCAGTCACAGCTGTCATACAGGTGTGTCAGTCACAGCTGTCATACAGGGGTGTGAGTCAGCTGTCATACAGGTGTGTAGTCACAGCTGTCATACAGGTGGGAGTCAAGCTGTCATACAGGTGTGTGAGTCACAGCTGTCATACAGGTGAGGCAGTCACAGCTGTCATACAGGTGGCAGTCACAGCTGTCATACAGGTGAGGGAGTCACAGCTGTCATACAGGTACAGCCTTTCTAGTGGTAATGTGCGGGTTTTGAGGTGTGCTGGCACAACTCTTGTTACAGGTCATCCAGTATACTAGGGAAGCCTTGGTGTTCATTGTTTGTTGTGGTTTGTTTGGTTGTGCTTGGTGTATTTGTGTGTGTGTTTTGAGTTTGTGTTTGTGTGTGTGTGTGAGAGTTTGTGTGTGTGTGTGGGAGAGTTTGTGTGTGTGTGTATTTTGTGTGTTTTTGTGAGTTTGTGTGTGTGTGTTGTGAAGTTTGTGTTGTGTGTGTGTGAGAGAGTTGTGTGTGTGTGTGTGTGAGAGAGTTTGTGTGTGTGTGAGAGTGTGTGTGTGTGTGTGAGAGTTTGTGTGTGTGTGAGTTTGTGTGTGTGAGAGTTTGGGTGTGTGTGAGAGTTTGTGTGTGTGTGAGAGTTTGTGTGTGGTTGTGTGTGAGAGTTTGTGTGTGTGAGAGAGTTTGTGTGTGAGAGAGTTTGTGTGTGTGTGAGAGTTTGTGTGTGTGTGAGAGTTTGTGTGTGTGTGAGAGTTTGTGTGTGTGTGAGAGTTTGTGTGTGTGAGAGTTTGTGTGTGTGTGAGAGTTTGTGTGTGTGAGAGTTTTTGTGTGTGAGAGTTTGTGTGTGTGTACTCACCTAATTGCGGTTGCAGGGGTCGAGACTCAGCTCCTGGCCCCGCCTCTCGCTGTCTGCTACTGGGTCTCTGCTCTCCTGCTCCATGAGCTTTATCATACCTTGTCTTAAAACTATGTATGGTTCCTGCCTCCACTATATCTTTCTCTAGACTATTCCACTTCCTGACTACTCTGTGGCTGAAGAAATGCTTCCTAACATCCCTTTGACTCATCTGAGTCTTCAGCTTCCAGTTGTGTCCCCTTGTTTCTGTGTTCCCTCTCTGGAACATCCTGTCACTGTCTACCTTGTCGATTCCCGCAGTATTTTGTATGTTATTATCATGTCTCCTCTGACCCTTCTTTCCTCCAGTGTTGTTAGTCCTATTTCCCTCAACCTTTCTTCATAGCACAGACCCTGAGTTGTGGAACTAACCTTGTCGCAAACCTTTGCACTTTCTCTAGTTTCTTTATGTGCTTGACCAGGTGTGGGTTCCAGACTGGTGCTGCATATTCTAGTATGGGCCTGACGTACACGGTGTACAGTGTCTTGAACGATTCCTTGTTAAGGTAACGGAACGCTAATCTTAGGTTTGCCAGTCGCCCATATGCTGCTGCAGTTATCTGGTTGATGTGTACCTCCGGAGACGTGCTTGGCGTTATACTCACCCCAAGGTCTTTCTCCTTTGCTGAGGTTTGTAGCCTTTGTCCGCCTAGCCTGTACTGTCAGCGGTCTTCTTTGCCCTTCTCCGATCTTCATGACTTTGCATTTGGTGGGATTGAATTGAAGCCAGTTGCTAGACCAGATGTCAAGCTTGTCCAGGTCTGTTTGAAGTCCTGCTTGGTCCTCTTCAGATGTGATTCTCCTCATTAATTTATATCATCTGCGAACAGAGACACTTCTGAGTCTATCCCGTCCGTCATGTCATTTACATATACCAAGAATAACACTGGTCCTAGGACTGACCCCTGCGGTACACCGCTCGTCACAGGCGCCCACTGTGATACCTCATCACGCACCATGACCCGTTGTTGCCTCCCTGTGAGGTATTCCCTGATCCATTCCAGTGCCCTTCCTGTTATACATGCTTGTTCTTCCAACTTCTTTACTAATCTCATGTGAGGAACTGTGTCGAAGGCCTTCCTGCAGTCCAGGAAAATGCAATCAACCCACCCTTCTCTCTCTTGCCTTACCTCTGGTACTTTATCATAGAACTCTAGGAGGTTTGTTACACAGGATTTGCCTTCCCGGAATCCGTGCTGTCTGGTGTTTATTATCCTGTTCAGCTCGAGGTGCTCCACCATTCTTTTCCTGATGATTTTCTCCAGGACTTTGCACACTATACAGTAAGTGACACCGGTCTATAGTTTAGTGCCTCTTTTCTGTCTCCTTTTTAAAGATGGGGACTACGTTGGCCTTCTTCCATACCTCAGGTAGCTGCCCAGTTTCAGGGATGTGTTGAATATTATGGTAAGTGGCACACTCAGTACCTCAGCTCCTTCCCGAAGAACCCACGGGGAGATATTGTCCGGACCCATCGCCTTTGAGGTATCAAGGTCACTGAGTAACTGCTTCACCTCCTCCTCAGTTGTGTGTATGCCCTCTAGCACTTGATACATCCCTTGTTGGTGACGCACCCCGTCCTGTCTACCCAGCTGCCTTCCTTCCTCCACTGTGAATACTTCCTTAAACCACAAGTTGAGCTCCTCACATACCTCTTGATCGTTACTTGTGAGTTCCCCATCTTCTCTCCTCAGCCTTATCACCTGGTCCTTGACTGTTGTCTTCCTTCTGATGTGACTGTACATCAGTTTCGGGTCGGACTTAACTTTCGATGCTATGTCGTTTTCGTACCGTTTCTGGGCCTCCCTCCGTACCTGTGCATACTCGTTTCTAGCTCTTCTACTAATCTCTTTGTTTACTTGGGTTCTTTGCCTTCTGTACCTTTTCCATTCTCTGACACTCTGAGTCTTTGCCTCCCTGCACCTTTAGGTAAACCAGGGGCTCTTTCTGGCCTTCCCGTTTAATCATTTTCCTCTGGGTATAAACCGTTCCTCTGCCTCCTTGCACTTTGCCCCTACGTATGCCATCATTTCATTTATTGTCTGTCCTTCCATTTCCCTTTCCCACTGAACCTCCTGCAGGAAATTCCTCATGCCCGTGTAGTTTCCTCTTTAAAAGTCTGGTTTGTCTCTTTCGGTACCACCTGTAGCTCTACAATGTACTCAAAGCTCAGCACCATATGGTCACTGGCTCCCAGGGTGCTCTCGTGTGTTATGTCTTCAATATCTGAGCTGTTCAGGGTGAATACAAGGTCCAGTCTTGCTGGTTCATCTTCTCCTCTCTCTCTGGTCGTGTCCCTGACATGTTGGTGCATCAGGTTTTCCAGTACCACGTCCATCATCTTGGCTCTCCAAGTTTCTGGACCCCCACGTGGTTCTTGGTTCTCCCAGTCGATCTCCCTGTGGTTGAAATCTCCCATGACTAGTAGCTTCACTCTGCTCATGTGCGCTTTTCTTGCCACCTCCGCCAGAGTGTCCACTATCGCTCTGTTGTTCTCTGTTGTGTGTGAGAGTTTGTGTGTGTGTGTGTGTGTGTGTGAGAGTTTCTGTGTGTGTGAGAGTTTCTGTGTGTGTGAGAGTTTCTGTGTGTGTGAGAGTTTCTGTGTGTGTGAGAGTTTCTGTGTGTGTGAGAGTTTCTGTGTGTGTAGAGAGTTTCTGTGTGTGTGAGAGTTTCTGTGTGTGTAGAGTTTCTGTGTGTGTGAGAGTTTCTGTGTGTGTAGAGTTTCTGTGTGTGTGAGAGTTTCTGTGTGTGTGAGTTTCTGTGTGTGTGAGAGTTTCTGTGTGTGAGAGTTTCTGTGTGTGTGAGAGTTTCTGTGTGTGTGAGAGTTTCTGTGTGTGTGAGTTTGTGAGGAGTGAGTGGAGGCAAGTGGTATTTGGGATAGGGATGTATCGGATATCCGTATCCGCATCCGCATAAATTCTTACATCCGCATCCGTATTTTTCTAAATGAGACATCCGCATCCGTATTTTTCCTAAATGAGACATCCGCATCCGTAATCACTATTAAATAAATATCCGCATCTGCATCCGCATCCGTGCCAAACAAAGCGGATGTGGCGGATATTATAACCTAAATTACAGAGCTTGCATGTTTGTTTCCCACAAATTTGTTCTTATGATATACAAATTAACATTGCAGCTTCAAATATTATAACTTAATGACCTGTGCAGAGAAAGAGAGAACATAAGAAAGAAGGAACACTGCAGCAGGCCTGTTGGCCCATACTAGGCAGGTCCTTCACAATCCACCCCACTAACCTGGAGTTTCCTGAGAGAATTCCAGGGGTCACGCCCTGCGGCCGGTCTGTGACCAGGCCTCATGTTGGACAGAGCCTGATCAACCAGGCTGTTACTGCTGCGCACGCAGTCCAACGTACGAACCACACGGCTGGTCAGGTACCGACTTTAGGTGCCTGTTCAGTGCCTGCTTGAAGACAGCCAGGGGTTTGTTGGTAATCCCCTTATGTATGCTGCCCAACCAAATTTTTAATTCTATCCAGAAATAAGCTTTGATAATTCTATTTACTCATGTGCAAGTCCCACTCAAAACCAACCCTCTCACTCATGAATTTATCAACCTAAATTTAAAACTACCCAAGGTGCTAGCTTCAATAACCCTACAAGGCTGATAAATTGACACATATGCAATGGAAATAAATTATAAATTATACTGCTTATGTGTTTATTAGACACTATGCATTGAAAATTAGGTTGAGCAAATATTTTGTTAGTGGGATGGATTGTGAAGGACTTGCTTAGTATGGAGCCAGCAGGCCTGTTGCAGTGTTCCTCCTTTCTTATGTATCTTTATTGAGGAAACGTTTCACACAGTGGCTTCATCAGTCCATACAAAGGAGAATCGTGAAGAACAGGAGTTTGAGGTAATCAGTCCCTCAGCCTGGAGTTGCTGTCTGACACAGCAACATCTTGGTATCTTAATACAGGGAATTCTTCACTTGCCTAACCCTTGGCCCCACCTACTTCCACATTGGTCAAATGTGACACCTCCTACTACTGCTGCACCCTCCTGCCTACGGTAAGTCACTTCTTCACACATA
>WNWK01015324.1:0-27500 GCA_009830355.1 Cherax destructor
ACAACACAGTCGGTTTCAAGTTGCTCTTTCGTGACATGGTTTTTGGGAAATTCTAAAGAAAGTTCGGGGTTTGGGTGAATATTGTATAAAAACGCTATTAATCTGAAGAGTAGCCAAGACAGGACGGGACTGGAGAGGTGTGTGTTGTGGTTTTTTTTGTAAGTTTATACCATATGTTATTTTTTTGGGTTTTTTAGTGCTCTATGTTTACCTGAAGGGCCCCTGTGGGGGTTTTTGGTTTTGGGAGCGTACTGTATAGTGTTTTGTCTGCTGGTAAACAGACCGGCGGGAGGAGGGTGTCATGGGCCCTTCCTGTTTATAAATAATAGTATTTTACTGACAAGTAGCAGTGTGCTAGTGAGCAATTTGAGTACTGGGTAAATGTGTACTCGTGTATAGTAATGTGTTTAAGTTTTGTATATCAAAGAAATGAACAACGCAAACACATCCCTGAGGTGCATTAAACTACATAATATCAGTTAATCTCAAATTTGCATCAGTTGCCCAATAATGGAATTTTTAAACGTACCCAATATATCAAGGCATATAATGCTCGGCACCGGCAATAGACTCCTGGTAATGAATGCCCGGGCTCTAAAAGGGTACAGAGGCTAGCAACATCACTACGTTCCAGGGTAAAAAAATTCAGCTATAAGAAGAGACTATTGATCAGGGGGACGGGTCAGAGGAGACATAATTTCGACGCAAAAGATACTCAGATGATATAACAGGAAATAGAGAAAATCATCAAAATATAACTCAGAGGGCGATGCATATAGATGGTAGGTAAAGGCACTTATGAATGACAATGAAAAATATGAAAAGTTTCTTCAGTCTCAGGGTGATAAACGAAAGAATAATCTAAATGAAAAGCGGTGGAGGCAACTCCCCTACACAGTTTCAAAAGCACGAGATAGGGCCCGATAGTCCCAAACCAAAAATCCGGCAACTTTAAACAAAAGCGTGGGTAGGGCAGACTCGATCCCATAAACATAATTCGGGAAATAAAACACACACACACACACACACTCGGGGCCAGGAGCGAGCCTCGACCCCCGCCCCCAAATAGGGGAGTAAAACACACTATCACATTAAACAAATATACCATTTAACGTTACATATCAGTACTAAAGATAGAGTGGGGTGAGCAAACAGAGGAAGTTCATTAGGAATTGGGAAAAAATCCCCATTCGCTCATTGGTGAGCGTAAAACAAAAACCCGGGTTTGCGTTCTGCAAATATTGACAAAACCCCAAGCCGGCCGGAGCCGACGACTGCAGATGCAAAGATGAAATTTGGATGGGGAAGGGAAATAAAAAAACTGAATTAATTAAGAGATTTGCCAAAATCAGCAGATATGAGCTTTTCAGAGCGTATTAATAAATGTTTAGGAATTGGTGAATGAACGACGATAACGGGGGTAAAAGTAGCGTTTGAGAATAGCATAGTGACCCCGTACATATTTGGATAACTGAGATTAAGATCAGTGTGAGAATTAATGTTTTTATAAAATAATATATATATATATATATATATATATATATATATATATATATATATATATATATAGTATATATATATATATATATATATGTCTCCCAATAGGTAAAACTGGTCAATTAGCAAGATCTCATTTAAAATTAAGTCATTTCTAAAATTTTCTCTTATACATTTAAAATATATTTTTTTCATTTATGTTCATGAAAAAATTAATAATTTTCTACGAAAAGAACCTTAGAAAATTTACCAACCTTATGATAACAAGCGCAATTTAATTTAGCCTAATCCCAAATTAATATAAAAATTAGTTTTCACAGATTATAATGCGAAAAAACTCATTCGGGTCCTTAGAGCTGGGGCACCCGGATACGGGGAATTTCCCCCTTTTGAACCACAGCACTGAGTCGCTGGAATAGAAAACTAGCTGCCTGGGAACCCTAGTTCGTTGATTAGTCTTTTCCCCCAGGTCCTTTAGGAACTTCGATGCACTCTTTCCCCATGGGCCAAGGGTCGCTAAGCCTTGGGGGCAAACATATAATGATGGGGAAACACCCTATTTTCTAGACTTTTTGGACTCCCCGAAGCTGTCAGCTGCCCCTTCCTTCCTCCCTGGTGTATTGGAGATAGGTGTAAACCAATGTGGACACACATGTGTGAACCCCCCGTTATCCTCTGTCCATGCTTAAAAGCAGTACCATCTGGGGGTTTTTGGTTACCATCTGAGCTGCATAGTTGGGGTGGCTCCCCTTTGCTTGGCATGGCTGTTGTGAGGGTCCTCTAGATGTTATTAACCTCTTCATGCCTTGTAATTTTTCCCCGGGATCTACGGCACAAAAGACCATGGTACCCGAAACTTTCTGCTGATTCACTGTTTGGCGAGAACAATGGGGTAGTCTGTGGGTCGAGACTTCCAAGGGGGTAGTTGGAAACAACCAACAGGGGGTCCCCCGCATGAGGAGCTGTCACTGCTAGGAGGTGACTTTATTCTTCCCCCCCCTGTAGTTTTGGGAAGAGCAGATCTGGTTTCAGAACCAGTTAGATTATCCCACAGCATGGCTCCTCAACGACATTTGGTCATGAACTCCCAAAATTGTCCCAAAGATGTTCAGGGAGAATCGTTGTTACAAGTCCACTAGATGCACCATATAAGGACAGGAAAGCAGCTAGTGCAATCTGTTGTGTCTTGCGGACACCAGGACATCCTAGTCTGAATGGAAGTGAAGCTTGGTCCCTGTCCCCTAGGAAAGGTTGAGAACTTTCGTAAAGATTTGCCCGGGATACTGTCGAATTCATGCAGTATGAAAGGGGGGACATCTTAAAAATGTTTAACCCGGGCAGACTCAAACACTTTGCGAGAAGGTACAAGGCATCGTGGTTGTCAAGATTTTCTATTCGTTGTTCCATCTTCCCCAACTCGTCCAGTTTTTCCTGAGAACTGAGTCACTGGCATCTTTTAGAGGGGCTCCCCAAAACGTATTTGTGGGAGCAATGAATGATGCTCCTGGTAGTTTGATCTCACTGCGTCGATCACTTGTTGATTGACTGAGATTATTTCACATTAGGAGGATTCAGGATGAGTTTTCCCCATGTTCTTAGTTGGTCAAGATTCTAAAAGGGTTTGTCCCGCCATGTACCAGGGTCCAGATGTTTTGCTCACTGCTCAGCCTAGCTGGATTTCCCCAACCTCTATACGAAAGAAATGGGGGGAGAGCATACCCATGCTGGACACACTCTGGAGAAGTGGTTTTATGCCCTTCAAACAGGAGCATTGATTTTTGCGTATCCAGCTGAAAAAAAGTGAATAAAACCCGGGGAAAAGTTCTTGCAGTGATTAATACCACGTCTCTTTCAAAAGATTAAATGTTTTTTGAAATTTAATATTACAACTGCGTTGTCATCATGCAGATTGTTTTAAAACTCCTTGTTGAGAACCCCTGCTTTGCTTCCCTGGGGGTCCCAAAACAAAGCTGGTGTGGTCGGCATCATGGCCGCCCTTTCAATACGTGGAACAGCTTTGGAAACAGGCGGCGAAGAGTGTTCCCCTGACAATTGAAACCTCCATCCTTTTTAAAAGGGGAAAAAAAATGCACCAGAAAATAAAGGTTTAATTGCGTCGGAATCAGAGCAGCCAAGGAGTTTTTAACGACCTTGTGATCTCCCAAACAATGTCTCCCCAAGCTCTCCGATAACTGGATTAACCATTTATTTTAAATGCTAAGGGGCTTACTCCGTTAAAACCCACCCACACACACACACACACACACACACACACACACACACACACACACACACACACACACACACACACACACACACACACACACACACACACACACAGTAGCGGCCAGTGGGGGCGGGGGCCCGGAGATTTGACTGACCCCCGCAACCAAACTAGGTGAGTTAATAAGTAAAAACACACACACACACACACACACACACACACATATACAACAGGCCTAGTGTCAAATGACATCCTAAGACAAAAAGGTTTAAATAACACACACACACACAAGATGAATTAAGGGATGTTAGGAAGTATTTATTCAGTCACAGAGTTGTCAAGAAGTGGAAAAATCTGGGAAGGTGGTGGAGGGAGGATCCATACATAGTTTAAGAAGAGGTACGATAAAGCTCCGAGCAGGGAAAGGGGGACCTAGTAGCAACCAATGAAGAGCGAGGCCAGGAGCTGTGAATCGACCCTTGCACCTACAACTTGGTGAGTAAAACACACACACACACACACACACACACACACACACACACACGCATAATCTCAGTTTTATGCACAAATATACGAGACTCACTGTATTTTTATGTGGGAGTATATGGAGAAGGCACTTAGAAATCCTTGTGGCCTCTATTTTGCGCTACGCTGTTAGGGTCTAACGTAAATTCTATTAACTACACTTGGGTCTTAAGTGGTTCTCACACTGGGGGAAAAAGATTTCAGGTCAGAAAGTGTCCAGATTTGTCTCTTCAATTTTTTAGTTACGTCGAGGTTGATGAAAGATTATTATTCTAATCTGGGAAGCGCAAAACCCCGGGGGATTATACAGCCCCTGGGGGGAAGGAAGGAAGGTATTCAGGCTTAATTCAAAAACGGGCACAGACCCAACTCCCTAGATCTGGGCTCCAACTGCTATGAGCAAAGGTCCACTTGGACAAGTCCCAATGTAAGAAAAGGTCGGGATACATTTTAACACGCAATCATGAAAACAACAAATCAAAGTATAGGTCAGTCAGTGTACTCATCATTTTCTATGAACTTCTTTTTCGCCCTCGTCTTATAAAAGTTTACGAAATATGAAGATAAATAGTGGGAAAAAACATTTTTTCATTATATCTAACACGTTTTGGGTTTTTTTTCTTTAGTTTAAATGGAGTTTTCAATTTGAAAAAAAATATACTGATTAAAGAAAGGTATATAATAAAAAAATTTAAAATACAACATTATATTAAGTTTTATTTAAAAAAATCAAATTTTAACATGTAAAGATGAACAAGACTGATTTAAAGTGTGTATGACTGTACGTAAGTTGTTTTTATGGTGTGGTGTACTGTTGTTCTGTTATGTTAGTTTAAAGAGAGAAATGACACTTCTTGCTTCGCGTTATTTCGAAATCTTGGTACTAATGGGTAATGCTAGTCGAAGACAATGGTGGAAGTGTTCACTGGTCATACGGAGCGGAACTTGTTCTTCCCCAAGTTTAGTTGAGAACGCAGCCCAGCGTAGGTGGCCCCAAACATGGTGAGAATCTGGACTGCTAATCTGAAAGCGGGGAAAATTGCGGGGGATCCTTCCTTTGAAAAATATTTCTGGTGCACAATCACAGAGTACTTTCTCAGCCTCACATTCTCTTGGAAGTCAATTTCGGTCACACAAAGGCAGTTTTTCCCACTACATATGAGGCAAAGGGCTTTGAACTGCTTGTGGAAAGAATGAAAGCATACTGCTGTTTTTTCTTCCTTGAAGGAACGATTTTCATCATCATTACTATTGAAGGGAAAAAAATATCACTATTTAGCTATGCTAGAATACTATATTCCATTCAGGGGCATTCCATTCAGATAGAATAGTAAATCCCTCTCTTTTTACCACCTGATCCTGAACGTGGTAACACCTGTTTTTTAACTAAGCGTTCCCCTGAAGCCCGTGGTCCAATAACACTAGAAGATCCGGTTTCGGACCGCGTGCCGCCAATTATCCCCTGTTTAGATCAAAGCCCTCACCAGCGCCAAGGGAAATCCTTTGAGGGATGACAAGGGGACCATTAATATTCAAGTAATGGAGATGGTTATGCTGTCTCCAGTCTTTGTCAGTTCGAGGACACTACAGACGTAGCACAATGCTTTTTACCTTAAAAAATATGTTTTGATGTCCAATGGAAAAAAAACATTAGACTGTTTCACTTTTTTTTGAACTTTATATACGAAAATTAAATATAGAAATTGACTTGGGGTTTATAACAGAACCCTGGCTATGCCCCAATATAGTCTGGCTTCCCCCCTGATGTTAAGTAGAAATCCTTCAGCCCAAAAAGCCTATTGGTCGCGCATCTGTGTCTTATTTTAGGAGCAGAACTTGAGACACCCCCCCCACGGGGGCTTTTTAAAGGTAATATGCTTGCTTATTTATACGAACTGAAAAAAGGAAGAACATTTCTTGAAACTGGGGAAAAATCTGCTTCCTACTTCTAGGCCTTTTGGGGTTTATCCTGTCATTGGTCTGTCTTGCAGATTATGGTCCTAAATGTTCTCAGCCTTATGCTTGGATTATATAACTGTCTTAAGCAACAAACGTATAGTGCAATTCCCCTTTTATCGCTAAGTTACGGTTGGGAAAGTCACATGAAATAAAAAAGCCAGCATCTTTTTTTCATCTCGATGAAGTCCTGAAAAAAACTCAGTGAAAGCCATGAAACCGAGATTGAGTGTGTCCTTCAAGCTCTGTAGGAATCTGCATCGATATTTTCCTAATCTAAATTAATTCTCTATCGAATTCAACCGTGCCAGAAATTACATTAACTGAGTAGTCGAGGATGTCTCTGAAGCGTTTCGGGGGGAGTGTCTTGAAAAAAAGGTAAATATGTGAAAAAGTTTAAATTTTTGTATTCTTGCCTCTGAAAAGTTTAATGTTAAATATCATGTGGTGTGCGACTGTAAACATTTAAATTTAAAAAATCATTTCTTTGGGATTAGTAGTGCAGATTGGTTTTCATCCTGGATTAAATCCCATCGACGTGTACATAAATTTAGGATTTTCATCATGGTTGAAATCAAGTTAAAAAACAAAATGTGCTTGAAATGCACCCAAACCCGACATCACAAATTACAAGAAGACTTGATAGTGAAAAACAAAACAGTTTCATCTGTCAAATTATTCATACTTGCTTGTATTACCTTTTTTAAATTTTTGCACTTTTTTTCAGAGATGGCTATTTATGGTGGGAAAAAAAAAAATTATTTAAAAATTTCCAGTTCTGAGACATTAAATGTTTGAAATAGCCAGTTTAGTATTTTTTAAATTTTCGTTTACTTGTTTGTAGTACCTCTCAATATTTTTTTTCCCAACATTGAGTTCCATAAACAGTATTCAATAAAACTGCAGGTGGAAGACGTGTCTGTGTCGTTCTTACTCAAATATATTATAAACATAGGTGTAGTCTATTGGCCTGCACACCTGACTATAGCACGATAGCCACATAGGAACGACAAAAAGGCAGCAGAGGGGTAAATTTGTTTTCTTTTACCAAATAGTAATCAGGTATGTACAAATATACACAGATATGTACAATAAAGCAAATTTCGGGCAAGAGCCACGGTGAGCTTTGCGACCAGACTGGGAGGTAAGTCTCCCAAAATTTATTAAAAAATGCCCCACATCCTTCACAACTTAAGGAGGCTTCCTTGTGATTGGCTGGTTGAACCAAGGTACTAGCATAACGATGGGGGCCCCATCTGTTATAATCTTAGCACCTGGTTCGCTGGTCGGGAGGGCATGCTTATGGGGGTTTGACATAAACTGAATAAAATGTAATATACTTTAGCATGCCACATATAAATTTAATTAACGTTATAATATTTTATCTTAAATTTCGGGAGGAGAAAGAGCGACATTGTAGGTAGAACTGGCAAAATATGATAGTCACTGGTGCAGATAGTTTAGGCAAGAATAGTGTCCAGAAGTTGTAGCTCACCCTCCCCCAAACAAAACACACCTTGCTATGAGAAATCACATGGATCAACTAAGAAAAGGGAGTGGAAATTATTTTTTCTCTGCTCTGCTGCCTGAGCTGGTTTATGTTCTAATAAGTTCTTACTAAGGCGCCTCCATTCATTTGTAGGACCTTACGTTGAATTGAGATGGAAATTTCAATCTCGCTATTGTAAAAAATTTTAACTGTGTAATGAGAACAATTAAACACATAATCTGGAATATCCCCATACATACAAGCTGTTACTGTAGCCTTCACAGAACTGCGTTAAGTGACGCTATAAATTAACCTCAATACTGCAACTTTGCCATGACAAGTAACCCAACAAGGTTATGGAGATAAATTTATAAAAATTCATGCATAATACAAAAATATAGGTAAAGTCCAAGAGCTGTTACTTGATACAGTGAGATGATTATTAGTGAGGAGTTAACACAATAAGGTGCCAGCAACTGAATTCTGAACTTCCACATTATGTTTCAGACCTCATAACTTTGGTATATTGTAAAATAGTTCAAACTTAGTATGAATACTGGCAGTAATCTTTATTTGAATGATTATAATGTGGGGGATCATGGTACATAAATGATAATGAAATATTTTTTATAATATGTGAGTAATGGTGATCTGTCGCTCTTGTTGTTTGAGTGAACGTGAGGTGTATACAGTTATGATATTTGTATGCTTGTAGTGTTTATGCATTTTGTTGAATTGTGTAGATCTGTTTAATGGGGTTGCGAGGTTGTTGTATCATGGTACTTGAGTAATTATGTGGGTAGGGTATGTGAATGATTGTGATGTGTATGTGTTATTATGGTACTGGTAACTTGATATGCATGGTATGGGGGCTAGTTGAGCGTTTGGGAGGTGTGGGGGTCCCACGTTATTTAAAGGATTGTGAGGTGTGTGGGTATCACGTTATTTAAGGGATTGTGAGGTGTGTGGGTATCACGTTTTTTAAAGGGATTGTGATTGTGTTTGTATCTTTGATGCACCAAATTCTGACCTAGCGTTTGCTAGTTGACTATATTTTATGGTTCTCTCCTTATGAGATATTATTTTATATACTTCTGATAGCTGCTGATAGCTTTGGGTAGCTGCACGTTCCCCAAGCACTTCCCCTTTTTGATTTTTTTTTGAGGCATTGGTGCCTTAAAACTGTATTTCTTGTGTCATCCTTATTTCTTATACTGAAAAAAAAATGGTGTTAATCCACTTTCCCGATATCTTTTTCGCTGAACTGAGCAATCCATTGTAATTACATTAGAAAACACAAAAAATCATTTGTACCTCAACTATGTATATTTTTTTGGGCTCTCCTCCCGCCTTTTATTTTTTTTTAGTATTACCTCCGGCAGGTAGCAGAACGTTAACACAATTATCAGCTGCTCCTGAGGGCGTTCCATACTCAGTTTTCTTCTATCCCATTAACTGGGCGAGAAAACCTCTTTACCTCTTTTCGGCTCTTCAGCATGTTGTTTGATGAAATTTTTATATTTACAAAAACGCTTTGCCCTTGGGGGGCACAGCGCCTGGAGGTTTGGGGGGAATCAGGTTCGATCCAGGACAGGGGAAGGTTAGTCAATTCAAGCATCAAAAGCCCTCAACAGTATCAAGGAATCTCGGTCTGGTGATATTTAAATTTTTGTAAGAAAATCTTCACCGCTGAATCAAAAAATTGTATTCTCCACCTCACTAAGCTACTGCAGTGGTCCTAGATCTGCCGTCTTTTTGTTATTGAACCCCTAGCAATGTCATAAACCCAGGCTTTGTTTTCTACCTTAGCATTTTTGTTTGATAAAGAAAAAAGTGCTAAAATTTATTTTACTGCACATTTCGTCGATTCAGTGCGGTTTCAAAAAATTTATCTCCCTTTTTTTGCTAAATGCCTTTGATACCTTTGACCTCTGAAGAGTTTCGAGGTTTCACTCTCGGTGGCCATGGTGCTTTCGGGCAACTGGTTTTGCCGGGTCCCCTGCCCCAAAATCCATAAAACCCTGGTTGTCTAGTTTCCTTTGAAGGCTTCCCTTCTTGCCGTTTTTATTGTTGAAGATTTGAAAGTCTGGGGGGATGTTATACAGTGTTTTTTTTCCCCCCGCATGTTCCCCACTGGGATAAATTTTTTCCCCTTTGGTTGACCCCTTTTTTCTCCCCTGGTTTCTCAGCTGATTTCATTTTATTTTTTTCGGACCTGATGGGCTGAATAAATTATTGAAAAATAGTTAAAGTTTTTACATGAAATAAAATAATTTGATTTGGCATACTTGTTCCAATAAAACAACTGTAGCAGCAGTTTATGTTGCTACAATTGCATTTTGTGGTGGTAAACAACAGTTACATAGGTCTTGAAGTCTTCTAGGGCAATTGTTTTAGTTATGAGACCCTTTATATATCATTTCTCATTATGCAGTGACCTCTGGAATAAATGAGTCTGATTACATCAAATTACCTGAATTACCGAACGCGATGAGTCTTCATGTACTGTTTTAATTAAATGGTGAGTTTAGCATGAAATAATTTTATGTTTGTTCAAAGTTTCATCCTGGAAATTCATGGCTAATTTGAAGGGTTGGAGGTAATGGGGGGGGGGTTTGATTATATTAAGATTTTGGTAGGGTTAGGGACGTGGTGAGCATGGAGTGTGACAGTGTTGGGAGTGTAATGGGGTTGCGAGTCAGGACGACCTGGAGTGTAGTTATCTGGGGTACGGTTGAAGGGGTGTGATGGGCTTGGAGTGTGGTTGAAGGGGGGGTGTGATGGGCTTGGGGTGTGGTTGAATCAGTGGTGTTAGATGCTTAGCTGGAACCGAGGTGTGGTAAACTGGGGAAAGGGGTTAGATATGCTAGGAAGAAAAGGGGGTTTGGGGGGTTTGCTTGAGGTGGAGTTGAGTGGGGATATTGGTGGTAAAGGGAAGAGATGTGTTTGATTTTGAAGCTGATGGTGTGTACCTTGGTGGCATGAGAGGGAAGTGTGGGAGTGATCGGTCGTTGCAAGGCATACTCTCATGGGATGAGAAGGAAGTGTGCAAGTGACTGGGTTTTGTTGCAAGGCAAGACACTTTGGTCGATAAAGAATTTTCCTGACCCAAATCATTATATTTTTTTCTGAAGCAATGTTTTATTGACTTTCTCTAATGGGTTTATCAAACGATTTATCAGTGGTTTACGGTGAGACAGGTTTTTTAAAAAAATTTCTCCTGCTCTGCTTTTTACCTTAATGCAATATTTGCCATTGTCAATTTCCCTGCTGATTTGCTTTACCGTATTTAGAAGAAGCTCTGAAAAACTCATGAGGGGATAACAAATTCCTTATGTTTGCTTGCGCAGATAACTCAAAGTAGATAGAAATCTTGATGGACTCCTGTTAACCCTCCTGAGGCCTAGTTTTTTTTTTTTTTTTTTGTACCTATAAGCTCTTGCTCTATCGTCCACAGGAAGGATGTGGGTGAACAATAAACTAGCCTCTTCGGTGGCAAAATCTAAATCTTTATGTTAGGGGAAAAGGACACAGATGCAACTAATGTGACATTTTATTGTAGCAACGTTTCGCTCCCAGCAGCTTTGTCAAGCTCTGCATTCGTCCGTAATTCTAGAATTATTCTAAATTTTTACTTCTTAAGTGGTTTTAACGGATTTCATTTCAACAACATGTTGAAAATCATTTCTTTAAATTTTAAAGCTGTCTGCTGAATGAATATTACTTTGAACTTTGTAAGTTATAACTCGCGTATTACCTACTTTGATGTGATGATTTCATCATCGTCTTTGACTCTTCGTATTTTGCTATTGTTTTAGCAGAATTTTTATAAACGTGGTTAGGAGTTTCCCGGTTTCCCTACTTTCTCTTGTTTATAATTCACTTTTCTCTCGTTACATTAGTATATAAATTTACAGTTTGTTTGAATCCATGATAATTTTCTGAGTTGGAATGATTTCTGTAGTGGCACTAAAAAAAATCTTTGCATCAATGGCTTCATAAAACTTGATAACGTGAAAATTATTTTTACCCCAGACTTCTCTGTCTGGAGTAAACTAGTTCTACTATTGACGGAGTGCAGTTACGGGTTTAATCTACTGATGCAAAACAATTATAACATTTAACAGTTTGACTGACGATGTGTGTTTGTTGGTTCCAGCCTCAGATGCCATACTGTCAGTTTTTTTTTAATTTAAGAATCTTTTAACAGCAACTTTCCCTCTTAGTCTAATTTGAGTAATGTTTTTTCATATTAATTGGCCCCTCATCGTAAAGAGTTCATTTCCTTCTCTCTATCGTGTGTTGTTGAATAGTGAGTTACTTGTACTCATACGAGTCTCTCGTCTTTGGTGGATTTTTTTGGGCAATTATATTGCGAAAAAAATTTTTGTTAATGTACAATTGTTATGGATTCACACACTGAATTACTTCTTCATGATTAAGATGATATGCTAGCCAAGAAAAGTACCCCGAAGGAAAATGTAGAATATAACTTTGATGCATCTGTGTCTAGCATTAGGAATAATGTGGGGAGAAGTAAATACTGAAACTAAATGTTATAGGAATACAGTTAGAAGCCTGAGTAGATCTAAAAACCCACTATGATAACATGAAAGTAGATCAGTACGTTGATGTGAACAGACTGATGTTATGGTAGCCCGACTTAGAACTTGGATACAACTTAGAACTTAGGTACAACTTCGAACTTGGGTACAAGTAATTCTGGCAGTTTGACAGACCCACAGAAGATGATCAAACCAAATACAAAGTATGTGGCCAACTCTCTTGAACATTATCCGTCCACAGGATGGATATAGGGTGCGCAGTAAACTAGAACTTCTGCGGCAAACTCTAAAAATCTAAATCGAAATTAGAAGATGCAACAGCAGTGGCGCTAGTGCTCCTGTTTCCGATTGTAGAAAAAAGAGCTGCTAGTTTCCAACTGATGTTTTGTCATACCTCTGACCGTCTCAGTCTCTCGTGGAACCTCACCAACCTCCTATGGGACCTTAGGGTTACACAAAACACGTTTTCAAAGCTTCTTCACAAAGGGAATTCATTTACTCTAAGACTGTATCAGAAAATTATATTATTGTGAACATCTGTTGAACATGTGTGACACGGAAACTGGAAAACAGAAAAAAATAGGGAGATACAGGTGGGGGAGAGAGAGAGAGAGAGAGAGAGAGAGAGAGAGAGAGAGAGAGAGAGAGAGAGAGAGAGAGGGTGCTCAGGTGATACCTTCTTCGCACTCCTCCACGGAATCTCCTCTCCACACACACCCCAATCTGCCTAATTGGCCGCACCTCAACACCTGAAGCTGCACGCAGGTACGAAATTTTTTTCATTCATTTTTTTCCTCGACAAGTTTTTATAATTTCTTCATCATCCCTTGTTTATTTTTAGCAAATTTACTTTAAAACTTAAAATTATTTATTCTACTAAACTGCTAGATGAAGAGAGGCAAAAAAATGTGATTTTATCCTTCATCCTTGTCTGGCCTTGAATCGATCCCAGGTTCCTTCGGTTCTGAGTACAATGAGCCCTAAAACATGACAAAATAACCCCTAACGTTTTTGCTTATGTAATTTCCATTAATCCCACCATTACTATCAGTTTATTTATTACTACTCTTGTCGATATTATTTTCACTATTACCGATATTATGACCACTGTTAATAATTTTTCTACTCGTGGAGCTAGTAATGTTAACCTTGGTTCGAAAACTCCATTGCAACATTTACAACGGGAGGCTGCACAGCTAGAATGCAAGTTGAAACTTCCATGGTTCACTGCTGCCCTTTCTTCCCAAAATTAATATTATACCTGTGGAAATGAAAGTCCCTCGCGATCCCCTGGCACTCGTATCATTCTCTGCGGGTGAAGAGGATTTAGTAGCAGTTAATTCTCATTTAGCGAAATCACGAAGGCAAGGATTTATTCCGGCATTGGGGCTGGAAATTACTTAAAAATTTTTTTATTTATTTTTTTGGAGATAAATGTGGAAGTTTGGCTTATTCTGAAGGTTTAAATCGAGCGTCTTTGAAGTGTGTCGAAGGAAATGAAAGCCTTTGACGAAGCGGTGTATGCAAATACTGGCCTCGTACGCACTTGTTGTATGATGCCAGGATTTCAATGAGCAGACGGCCGTCTATACACTACTTTAGTTAAAAAAGTACTACTGAGTGATAGTATTGAGTATTTAAAGACCGATGCCAGTAACCCCTAGATACTGAAACACCGGAAGGAGAAAGAAGAAAATGTATTTATAACAATGTAAAAATAATAAGGAACGTTTTAACTTCCCTGGTGGTATTATATGCATTAGTTGACTTATTTTTGTATGTGCTCGATTAACACTGTTAACACGGCATATCTACCCAAGTATTTTGTCTATTTTCAATTATTTTATGTAATATATATGGAGGATAAAAACGATTCCATGGCGCTGGTATCAGTGGTAATGTAATTTTTGGTTTCTTGGCATCTTTGAAAATTGCAAGAAAAATTTAGTCAACCTAGATCAGGGATTCTCAACTTTTCCTCCACCTTTACCCCCTCGGCTTGATGTATTTCTCCATTTACTCCCTTACTTCCATAAAAAAAAATTATCGCCATCATAAGGGACAGAAAAACAAGGTCAGAATAAATAAATTATTCAGGTTTTGCTCAATAATAGCAATATACATTCGTATCAACAAAAATAAAAATAAAAAAAACATTCTTTTCTAAAGAAATAATTATACAGTTCACTTTTATCACAAAAAATTAAACCAAGCAGAAACACCAGAAACATTATCAGGGGAACACTGCTAATTCATTGAGTCAATCAGTTTGTTTATGAGAGGAGCTGTTGAAGACAATGCTACTCTCATGTCGTCATCGGCTTTCAATGGGTTCCCGGTCTTTGTCTTCATTGCTACTTAACCTAAGAACCCTGATTCACATAAGTATGTAGTGACAAGAGGAACCAGCACTTGGAAGGCACGCTGAGTAAGGAGGAAAGTGAATCTGCGAGTTTTATCCAAAAATGAACACCAACCTTTTCAAATTATTCTCGAGAGATTCACAAAAGATTAATTCATTGTTTAGTTATTTTTTTACATATATAACGGACAAAAAAAAATGATGTGAAAAAATTTGGGTACATCACAGGATTCATCAAGTTGCAAAGAAATTTTTCTGGGTTAGATTTGATCTGTTCAATAACTTTTTGACAAAAAATCTTGCGACATATCTATAAACCCCGATGGTGTCATTAGAAAGGGGGGAAATTTCTTGAAACTTCTGTTGTTTTTATTCCCACATGTTCAACCATGTCTAAAGGGACAGGTTTTAAACAGCTTCTCGGCTGTGTCATGAGGTTTCTTTGCCTTGGCTATTCGCATCGCTACATGATAGGAAGCTGCACGCATTGGTTTCTTCTAGATACGAAGCCAAGTTTGGGCAGTGTTCCCAGCCCCGAACCTAGCTCTCTGCCTCAAATGTAGCACGGTTATCAGATGCATGGGCAGCTGTCCTGTCCACCTTACTATTCTCGCAGTATTTATATGTCGTTATCATGTTAGGGGAGACATGATAACGACATATAAATACTGCGAGGAATAGATAAGGTGACAGAGACAAGATGTTCCAGAGAGGGACTAGAAACAAGGGGTCATAATTAAGTTGAAGACTCTATGAGTCAAAGGATTAGGAAGTATTATTCAGTCATAGAGTTGTCAGGAAGTGGAAATTAGAAAGCGACATAGTGGAGGCAGGAACCATACATAGTTTTAAGACTAGGGTTTGATAAAGCTCATGGAGCAGGGAGAGAGAGGACCTAGTAGCAATCAGTGAAGAGGCGGGGCCAGGAGCTAGACTCGACCCTGCAACCACAAATAGGTAGTACAAATAGGTGAGTACACACACACACACACACACACACACACAATGAAATTTACAAAATGAAATTTAATTGAATTATTATTCAATTATTAGATACATCAAATATTTACCCCTTGCTATGCCAATTTCTTCCCCCCAAGGGATAAATTTACCCCTGTTTGAGAATCACTGGCCTAGATGATAAAGAATCAATAAAAGAAACAGAAATGACGGAACTAAAACAAAATGTAATGTTTTGAAACTCCTTTTTATATAATTTTAACACAAAGGAGGTCATATGCTTGCAACCTAAAATCAACACAAGCTGTGAGGCAACAATATTTTGAAAGCAGCAACATGAAGTACGTGAGAGGAATAGATATCCGATGTTAGCATTAACACGAAGTGGTAAAATGGTAGTTACAGTTAAACACACACACAAAACACACACACACACACACTCACACACACACACACACACACACACGAGCCATAGATAGTTTTAAGACAAGATTTGATAAAACTCATGGAGCAGGGAGAGAGAGGACCTAATAGCGATCAGTGGGGGCGGGACCAGGAGCTATGAATCGACCCCTGCAACCACAAATAGGTGAGTACACACACACACACACACACACACACACACACACACACAGGGGAAGACTGGTGGGTAGACTGCATCTTCTTGGACTGTAAAGGTTTTCGACACAGTACCACACAAGAGACTGGTTGAAAAGCTAGAGAAGAAGCAGAAATATCAGGAAAGTACTGCAATTGATCAGAGAATACCTGACAGGAAAGAAAGAACGTGTGTTGGTACGAGACGAGGTGTCAGAGTGGGTGCATGTGTCAGTGGGGTTCCACCAGGATCAGTCCTACGTCCGGTGCTGTTTCTTATATATATATATATATATATATATATATATATATATATATATATATATATATATATATATATATATATATATAAAATAATGAGAATATAAGCGGAAGAGGATCAGGTAACCCTACAAGGGGATCTGCACAGGTTGCAAGCCTGGTCCGACAAATTGCTCATGGAGTTTAACCCCAAGCAAGTGCAAAGTTATGAACCTTCGGGAAAAACAAAGAAGACCACAGACGGAGTACAGCTCAAGAGGAAAAAAGGTTGCTAAACTTACCCAAGGAAAAGGATCTTTGAGTGAGCATCATTCAGAGCATATCTCCCGAGGGCCCTTCAACCAAATAACTGCTGCAGCATACGGGCGCCTGGCAAACCTGAGAATAGCGTTTCGACATCTAAGTAAGGAGTTATTCACGACACTACACAGTGTACGTCAGGCGCATATTGGAGTATGCAGCACCAGTATGGAACCCACACCTGGTCAAACACGTCAAGAAATTACAAAGTGCAAAGGTTTGCAACAAGACTAGTCCCGGAGGTGAGAGGATGTTCTACGAGGAGAGGTTAAACGAAAACTGAACCTGACAACACTGGAGAACAGGGGGAGGGGGGGGAGGACATGATAATGACATAAAATACCGAGAGGAATTGACAAGGTGGGTAAGGACAAAATGTTTCGGAGATGGGACTCGTCAACAAGGGGTCACAGCTGGAAGTTGAAAACTCAGATGAATCTCAGGCATGTTAAGAAGTACTTCTTCATAGAGTTGTCAGGAAGTGGAACAGTCTGGGGGTGATGTAGTTGAGGGATGATCCATTCATAGCTTTAAGAAGGGTACGATTAAGCTTATGGAACAGGAAGAGAGTTACCTAGTAGCGATCAACGAAGAGGCGAGGCCAGAAGCTAAGAAAGCACAGACAAACACACATTATATATATATATATATATATATATATATATATATATATATATATATATATATATATATATATATATATATATATATATATATATATTTTTGCTGGGAATTGCAAGAGCAGGCGAAATATTCACAAACACTGATCTCTGGCCGACGGAGACTCGACCCTACGAACCTTGTGACAGGAACGCAGTGCTTACCGACCGTACCACACTGGACCAATACCTTGGCATCCAGTAATATATATATATATATATATATATATATATATATATATATATATAAAAAATGAAGCCCATCCAGTGTGATGAAATATGAGAAGGAAACGTAGTTAGCTTTTGTTCCATCTATCATATACAGCTGATACAATAGCAATAACAGACGCTAATGTATCCAATTTTGTTAAAATTGCCTCTCACCCTCATCGCTCACCTTTCACTCTCCACCTCTCAGGTTTCACTTCTCACTCCCGCCTCTCACTCTCCTCCTCTCACTCTTCACTTTTCACCTGTCTCTCCTCTACAAAAAGTGGGCTAGGCTCAAGTTATCGACACGTGAATCTTTGAAGGATTACCGGGAATTATATATTTTTTGCAACACTTGCAGAGCATGAATCACTGGATGGAGGGTAGTAGCAATGAGGGAGAGAGAGTGAAAAGGGTTTCAACAGGGATGGAGGGAAGGAAGGAGTGAGATAGCAATGATGAGTGAAGGAGGTAAGTAGCAAAGAGGGTAATGAAGGGAGAAAAGGAATGAGTCAGGGAAAAAATAGCAGGGGAAAAAAAGGAGGTAGCAATAGGCAGGATTAGTCTAAGGAAATAGGGATAAACATAAAGAGGTGGAAATAGATAAGAACGAAGGGTAAGGCAGGGATAGTAAAGGGATAGAAGGGAGGGTTAAAAACTCAAAGAACAAGAAAGAACGAACGTTGAAGTCGAGGCACAAGGAGGGGAAAAAAATATTTGATGAAGAGATATATCCTCTTTCTCCCATTACATTTTATAACAGCAGGAAGATGAAAAATATCATTGTTATGAGAGAGAGAGAGAAAGAGAGTGGGGGGATTTGATAACATAATATTCCTCTGAAATCAATCACATCAGGTATAGGCATGCACCACACAAATTAACCGGAGTTTTTGTCAAACATCTTGCTTGCCTTCTGGGGACCATCAGCCCCCCATTCAGGGGACCTCCTCAACCGGAGCAGAGACCTCTCCATCCGGAACAAGAAACTAAACTAAGTAGTTTGAACGTAACTTCCCTCTTCAATAAAGCACCCAGCACACAAGCTACTGACGTTCTACGACGTAAAGTCAGTCAGGACCTTCCTTTGCCTTCCGGAGATTTCGTTGACCTGATTGATCTCTGCATTAATTTCATCTGTTTTTCTTTCAATAACAGGCTCTACAAACAAACCTTTGGTATGGGAATCGGATCCCCCATCAGCGCCGTCTTGGCCAACTTGCATATGGAGCACCTGGAAGCTGAACACTTCGCCAACATCATCCCCACCAGCGTCACTTGGTTACTTTATGTGGACGACGTCCTCATAATAACTTCCAAACGTTTTGACATGAGGAATCTTTCAGGGAAGGCTCAACAAAGTTGAACCGGCCATCCAATTTTCACTTGAAGAAGAGTCCCAAAGACAAGTTACCTTTCTAGACGTCCTCATTCACAAAGTAAATAACACACTAAGGTTTCAAGTGTTCAGGAAGCCTACAAACAAAAACGATCTCACACACTTCTGTTCCAGTCAAGATACTAAGACCAAAAAAGGCATCATCATTGGTTTTTCTAAACGTATACCGAATTTGCAGTCCAGAGTTTTTAACGAGGAATGTACATACATACACCAAACTTCCACTGATCTACATTTCCCTTCCTTTTTCATCAAAGACTGCAAGAATAGAGCCCTTCAGATCATCAGTTCTCCACTCCCTAACACCACCCTAAGTTATAATTCTTCCCTACAGCCAATTTGCACTAAACATCTCTAGAGTACTCGTACACGCTAACGCTAGAGTCGCCATCGCAACCATTTCTTCCATAAAAGATCTGACTGGGACGAAATTGAAGAACATTGACCCAATCAACACAGGGGATTACTATCCCCTGTGGAGGTTGTGACAGAATATACGTTAGTGAAACAGCAAGTAACCTCGAAACACTTTTTAATGAACACATGAATGCAAGTAGGAACGATAACTTGAACAATGCCTGCGTACATCACCGGAATTCCGCCAACCACTTGATGAAATTCAACGATGCTCGCCTAGTGATTAAAGAACCCAATTTCCGAAGACTTAAATGCCTTGAATCATCGTTAATCTTTTCATCTCTGAATATTAGCAAGAATCCTCCTCAAAACAATAAACCCCGCCATCACTAGTACTACCACAAGTTCTACATCTACTACTACTACTTTTAGCTACAACGATTATATTATGCTTTGCACGTCACTCTGTACCTATATATATTCTCTGTATCCCTGTATTGTTTGTAACGGCTTGACAAAGCTCCTGGAGAGCGAAACGTTGCCACAATAAAATATTACATTAGTTACACTTGTGTTCTTTCATCTGATCTGTTCAAGCTTTTATTCTGATGGATACTGTTCATGTCTCCTTAGTACTTCCAAGATTTTGTTGCTCATATTCTACTATTAATTTCTGTCATCATACATAATCTCCACATCCTTTTGCTAATTGAGATTTAATTGCTGCCCACTTTCTTGTATGATTATAGAACAGTTTCATTTTTCATCCGGTCTTGACATGATGTCGTTCTCAAATTGCTGGTTAGTTCCCCTTCGAATCCTAACATTGTCGTTTCTAGCTCTTCTGCCTGAAACTAAGTGCATTTGTCGTCGTCAGTAGTCTTTATTTTTTCCATATCCTTGTCTCTTTGCAGTGACCTCTTCATAGATTCAGTTAAACAATGAGTGCTCTCAATATTTGTCATATATATATATATATATATCTCCCTCCATGCATGGCTCTTATCCAGACTGAGCTGGGACCACTGCTTCCCACTAGTGTTCTGAATTTATTGTAAGAACTTCTAGACTGGGCAAACCAGTTTGCCGTGCTGTAGAATGACGTAGCTGACGTTTAAGTAGCAGTGCCGGGGTAGACGCAAAGGCACGGCTGACTTCGGGAGGATTAATAAATAATAATAATACTTCATTTCTACAAGTACATGTACAACGTATACAGGCCTAGATGACGTCAATGACATACTGCTAAAAGAAAGATCCTTGTTATACAGAGCATTTCGGGCAAATTAGGTCAGTTTTGTCCCCAGGATCGACCAAAACCGACTAACACCCAGATACCTATTTTACTGCTAGTTGAACAGGGACAGCAGATGTCTTAAGGAAACACTTTCTTTTTCACCCGTACCGGGGATCGAACCGCGTATATCAATGTGTGAGCTGAGGTGTAGCAATCGAGCTCTGCCTGGTGTACCACATAGGTGACCACGGTGGCCCGTGGCTTGGTGGCAAAGCCCCGCTTCACACGCTGAGTGTCCGGGTTCGATTCCCGGCGAGGGTTTAAACATTGGGCGTGTTTCCTTACACAGGTTGTCTATGTTTATCCATAAGTAAAAATGGGTACCTGGGTGTTAGTCAAATTTGGGGTGGGTCGCATCCCGGGACAAAATTGACCTAATTTGCCGAAATGCTCTGCATAAAAAACGGCTTTTTTTATAGTAGCATGTTATTGATGTCAGTTTGGCCTGTATACCTTGTACATGTACTTGTAGAAATAAAGAATTTTTATTATTATTATTATTATTATTATTATTATTATTATTATTATTATTATTATTATAGGTGGTATACCAGGCAGAGCGTGTAGAGGAAGCCAGAACCACATCTAGGAAACGAAGCTATAAACGCAACAAGGTCAGCCGTAGAATGAGACTGGACCAGGGACATGTGTACCGAGCTGCGGCCAGCAGAGTCATGAACCCAAGCACATGGGAATCATGAGTGGGAGATACGGAATGCTACAGGAAGTATGCTTACAAGTGTGTCATTCGTTGCACCATCCCGGCCTAAGTTGATTCATCCAACGTGAATACCCACATGAGCATGCCACAGCCATGCTGGTGTGATATTCATCTGCAAAACTCTGTGCGTGTGGTCAATGTGGAGCATATACCTTTCTAGAGTGTATAAGAATACAGCTAGATGGACGAATTTTATTAGGACTGCTTGGCATAACGAATAGTAACTGGGCTTGCCATGAGTTCAAACCACACTTTGTTCTGTGAGATGCTTACAGTGAGATGCTTACAGTGAGATGCTTACAGTCGAGTCATCACGATTTCGGGAATCATCCTTCTCATTACCTTTACAGTTTCCTGTCAGTCTCACTGTCTTTATAGCTGACTATCCCTCTCAGACCTCGGAACCTTACTTATTCCTTCAGAGCTGAAGTTTAAGGTAGCAGTGCGCGGGATAGAGGCAAGGCACGGCTGACTACCTGGGGTCTACCTGGAGGGCATTCCGGGGATCAACGCCCCAGCGGCTCGGTCCACGACCAGGCCCCCTGGTGGATCAGGGCCTGATCGACTCTGTTACTGCTGGCCCCACGTAGTCCAACGTACGAACCACAGCCCGGCTGATCTGGCACTGACTTTAGGTATCTGTTCAGCTCCCTCTTGAAGACAACCAGGATACGGTGCTATTGTTTACATCTCTGTCGTCTATGTCTGATACGAGGATGAGGAACAGGATAGGGCGGAGTACTGTGCCTTGTGGAACAAAGCTCTTAACTATGGCAGCTTCCGATTTAATTCTGTTTACCACTACATATGTATATGTGTTCGATTGGTTAGAAAATTGAAGATCCATCTGCCTACTTTTCCAGTTATCCTATAAAAGTGCGATCATGGAGTAATAGTACTATTACACCATGATCGCATTTCTAAAATCTTTTCAAAATCTGTGTCTACTACATCTGTCTTCTGTTTGTTTTCCAGTGCATCTAAGACCTTATCACAAACCATGTTGCCCTGGATTGTGAATTTTGGGAATGCAAGTGGTTTGCAATCCTGCTACATAGAACTCTTTTCAAAGATTTTTATGTTGTGGGACGTTAAAGCTATTGGTCTATAGTTTTTAGCTAATGCTTTGGTGCCACTTTTATGGAGTGGGGCTATATAAATTGCTTTTAGTGACTGTGGAATCTCACCTGTGTCTATGCTCCTTCTCCATAGTATACTTAGTGCCCGTGAGAGGTTTTTTGCAGTTCTTAATGAACACAGAGTTCCACGAGTCTGGACCTGGGACTGAGTGCATGGGCATCTCGTCGATGGCTTTCTCAAAGTTTAGTGGCGTTAGGATTATGCCAGAAATTTGGCATAAATTGGCAGGGTTTGAGGCTCAATCATGAAAAAAATTGTTTGGATTGTCAATCTTTAGACTGATTAGTGGCTCGCTGAACACAGTGTCATATTGAGATTTCAGTATCTCACTCATTTCTTTGTTGTCATCTGTGTAATATCCGTCTTGTCTGAGCAGGGGCCCTATACTAAAAGTGGTTTTACCTTGTTTTTGGCATATGAAAAGAAATATTTCGAATTTCTTTCAATTTATTTAATCGCTTTTAGCTCTTGTCTCTCCTGGATCCTCTATGAGTCCTTTAACTTTAGCTCTATATTTTCCACTTCCTAGTTAGCGCTTTCTTTCATGAGGCTTAATAATAATAATAATAATAATAATAATAATAATAATAATAATAATCTTTATTTCTACAAGTACATGTGCACTCTTCTATTCTCCTCATCCACATTTCTTTTTTCAACATATTTACCTCTTCCATTTCTTTCCACACCCCTCTCCCCTGTTTTCATTATTTGCATCCCCTTTCCTCCCCTCTTCCCCAATCGCTCTGATTTTTTTTGTACTTAAACCCAACCGCAACTTGCCTCACTATTACCCAAGAAAACAAGATTTATAGAGTCCTGCTGTCCCTCTTCACCTAGTAGTAAGTAGGTTCCTGGGTGTTAGTCGACTGGTTGGGTCGCATCTGGGGTACAAGATTAAGGACCAAAAGGAAACAAGAGAGAGTCCTCGATGACGCACTAACTTTCTTTGGATATCCTGGGTGCCTAACTATCCGGGTTAAAAAAATACCAACAATTTTTATATTATCTTAAAAAGAACTAGCAATCATAATCTCATCCACCAATAAGATTGAAAGCGATTTACTTCCACCCTAAAATAATATAGCTCGTGGCATCAAAATAGGACATAAATACCAACCCAGAGTAATTGAAAAAAATAGAATCTGATTCACTAATGGGGATAATTAATAAGAGAATAGAAATATAAGAAAGAACTGCCTAGACAGTGATAACTAAATCAGGAACGAAAATTCACATTAGCTATATCTGATACAATGCCACATGCGAGGCAACGAGAACTAGGTAAGGACTGAAGAAAGAGAACTGGAGGAGTAGCATTGCTGTACCTGGAGTCTGCCTGGAGAGTATTCCGGGAATCAACGCCCTAGCAACCCGGTCCACGACCACTCCTCCAGGTGGATCTGGGAAAAACTGGTCAATTAGCAAGAACTCGTTTAAAATTAAGTCCTTTCTAAAAATTTCTCTTACACGCTTATATATATATTTTTCATTTATGTTAATGTGAAAATTTAATAATTTTCTACCAAAAGAACCTTAAAAACTTACCTAACTTTATTATAACAAGCGCAATTTAATTTAGCCTAATCCAACTAAATATATTTTAGATAAGTTTACAATAATTTAATAAACAAACACAATGAAATATATTTTTTCCGTTAGGTTCACAATGATTGTAGCGAAATTATTCAAACACAAATTTTCGTATATATATATATATATAATTATTGTAACCACGAACGAGTGAAATTGAATCAATAAAACTGTGACTAGGCCGTGGATCGAACCCATGTCGTTTTGGCTCGCATATTGTGAGAGAAAATGACATGAGCTCTAACCCACAGGACCAGGCAAACCTACAAGAATATGCACCCAGCAGAGCTAGGTTTTTACCTTGATCCAAGGACATACGGTGGGGGGTCCTCGGATCAAGTAAAAAACCTAGTTCTACTGGTGCTTGATTCCATATGATTGCGTTGTCCTGTGGGTTAGAGTGTCATCGATTTTCGCTCAGCATGAGGCGGGGCCCATAAGGAAAGGGTTTGAATTCTCGACTAGTCGCAGTGTTATTGATTCAATACCACTCGTTCGTGGTTAATTTTATATATATATATATATATATATATATATATATATATATATATATATATATATATATATATATATATATATATATATATATATATATATATTTATTTATTTATAAATATAGGGAGGTGCCACCTCTAGAACTTTACTGGGGAACCTCATCCTCAGAAGACAAAAGTACCTCAAGGAAGACTCGAAGTTCCCCCCGGACGGGAATATTTTCTTCTATACTCCCCCTAGAGTCAAAAAGGGCCTTTCCCTCCCAGGCCATGGGCACAAACACACTGCCTGTGTACCCCATTATGTATATATATATATATATATATATATATATATATATATATATATATATATATATATATATATATATATATATATATATATATATAATATATTTGTACTTTTTTAAATTTTTTTTTTTATTAACACATCGGCCATTCCCCCCAAAGGGCGGGTGGCCCGAAAAGAAAAACTTTCATCATCATTCACTCTATCACTGTCTTGCCAGAAGGGTCTTTAACTACAGTTATAAAACTGCAACATTTACACCCCCCCTTTCAGGTGCCGGCACTGTCCCCCATCCCCAAACTAAAGCCCGGCCTGCCGGTTTCCTGAATCCCTTCATAAATGTTACTTTGCTCACCTAACAGCACGTCAAGAAAAACCTTTGCCTCCATTCACTCCTATAAAATACGCTCCACAGCTTGCTGAAATCCAACCCCCTCGCACAAAAACTTCCTTTCCCCCCTCCCTCCAACCTTTCCTAGGCCGACCCCCCCCCCCTTTCCCCTCCACTAAATCCATACACCCCCGAAGTCACTCTGTCTCGCCTTCTCTCTACATGTCCAAACCACCTCAAAAACCCCCCTCCTCAGCTCTCGGGACAATCTTTTGGAAATCCCACCTCCTCCTAATTTCCAAACTCGAATTCTCTGCATTATATTCACACCAAAATTGACCTCAGACATAAATCTCCACTGCCTCCAGCCTTCTCCTCTTGCAACATTCATCACCGCTTCACACCCTATAATATATATATATATATATTTTTTTTTTTTTTTTTCAACAAGTCCCCCTCCCCACCGAGGCAGGGTGACCCAAAAAAAAAAAATCCCAAAAGAAAAAATTTTCATTCATTCAACATTTTCACCACACTCAACATAATCATGTTTTTGCAGAGGAGCTCAGATACTACAGCGAAAAAAGTCCCTCCCAGCTGTCATATCTCAGACCCCCCCTTTAAAGTGCAGGCATTGTACCCCCATTTCCAGGACTCAAGTCCAACTAAATCAATTAACGGGTTTTCCCCTGAATCCTTCACACAATGTTCCCCTGCTCACACTCCAACAGATCGTCATGTCCCAAAACCATTCGTCTCCATTCCTCCTATCTAAACGCTCAAAATGCTTGCTGGAAGTCCAACCCCTCACCCAAAAAACCTCCTTTACCCCTTCCCTCCAACCCTTTTTCTGGGACGACCCCTACCCCCCCTTTCCCCCCCTACAGATTTATACGCTCTGTCATTCTTTTTGATCCATTCTCTCTAAATGACCAAACCACCTCAACAACCCCTTTCAGCCCTCTGACAAATACTTTTAGTAACCCCCCCTTCTCCTTTTCCACTTTCCCGAATTTTCTGCATAATATTTACACCACACATTGCCCTTAGACAGGACATCTCCACCCCCCCAGCCTCCCCCCCCTGCAGCATTTGCAACCCTGCTTCCACCCATAAAGAGTGTTGGTACCACATATTCGTACACCTTTCTTTGCCTCCATGGATAACTTTTTTTGTCCCACAATACCTAAACACCACTCCCCTTTTTTCCTTCATCAATTCTATGGTTAACCTCATCCTTCATAAACCCATCTGCTGACACATCAACTCCCAAATATCTGAAAACATTTACTTCTTCCATAATCCCTCTCCCAATGTGATATCCAATTTTCTTTATTTAAATCGTTTGATACCCTCATCCCTTACTCTTATCTATGTTCATTTTTAATTTTCTCCCTTTTACACTCTCCCAAACTCGTCCACTAACCTTTAACTTTTCTTTAGAATCCCCCCTGCACATATCATCAGAAAAAAGAAATGTGCCCTCCCATTTGCATTTAATTCTCCATAATTTAATCCCACCCCCTCCCCCCCCCTAGCTTTTCTTCTTTTACAACCCCATCTAAAATATATTAAACAACCATGGTGACATTACAAACCCTGTCTAAGACCACTTTTACCGGAAGAAACCCCCTCTCTCCTACACCCCCTAACCGAGCCTCACTATCCTCTAAAAACTCTTTACAGGCTTCAGCAACTTACTACCTATTCCATACACTTGCAACTTTTGCCACATTGCTCCCCTATCCACTCTATCATATGCCTTTTCTAAATCCATAAACAAAAAAAACTTCTCTATTTATCTAAATACTGTTCACATATATGCTTCACTGAAAACCCTTGATCTAAAACCCCCCTACCCACTCAAAAGCCTCCTTGCTCATCTGCAATCCTACTCTCTGTCTTCCCTCTAATTTTTTCAATAATAACCCTGCCCCTTTCCCTGGTATATGTAAACTTTTTCCCCCTATAATTTTTACACTCTTTTTTACCCCCCTTCCCTTTATATAAAGGAACTATACATCTCGCTGCCAATCCCTAGGTCCCTTTCCCCCCTCTTTATACATTTATTAAACAAAATAACCACTCCAGCACTATACCCCCCCGTTTTTAACTTTTCTTCTGATTCCGTAAATTTCCCAGCTTTCCCCCTTTACCGTAATGCCCCCGCACCCCCCCACACTAAATCCTGCTTTCCCACTCCTAAACGATGTTGTACCCCCCTGGCCAGTACATGTTATGCCTCCCTTTTTCATCGACATTTAAAAATTCCCC
>WNWK01015324.1:32500-48219 GCA_009830355.1 Cherax destructor
GAATTAGCGTGGAGGGTTATAGAGCACCATGGCCTGTTGTAGTGTTTTGAATTCTCAGGTTAAAATGTTGAAACAGGAGGTTCTACTTCTCCAAGAGGAAAATAAGAGGCTGAAAATTCGCCTAGATGGATTTGGGGTGAGTGGGTGGAATCGGTGTGGAGGAAAGGTTACCAACAGTGAGTTGAAGAGTGGCAACCACTTCAAGTGGAATGTGGTCTCTACAAAAGGTAGAAGTATCAAGATAAGGAAGATTAATAGAGAAGATCTGAAGGTAGGAAATCGATTCTCTGTTCTCCAAAATGAGTGTACTTCAGTGGTTAGCGAGGTTAAAGGTACCACTGACTCCCCTGCTAATCAAGGTAAGAACATTCTGGTTGTGGGTGACTCACAGGCAAGATATATGGACCTTGCTTTCTGTAACAGAAATAGGAATGTTAGAGTGAGCGCTTCCAGGAGCTAGTGTTGATGACAGTCAACACTAGCGGGGAAGGGCAGGAGACAAGACTGCTGGATAAGTACAAGTCAGCCATAGATGTAATTAGGTCTAAGGGAGGAGTTCCAATCATACGTAGCATCTTGCCTAGAAGGGGAGTGAGCAATGAATGGATGTCTAGGTCAATTGGTGTAAATTGCTGGCTAGACAGGTTCTGCAAGGAATTGTCAATTCCATTCCTGATAACTGGGACAAATTTTATGACAAACGCGATATGTTTGCAAGGGGACATCTCTCAGGGGCCTGAGTGGTTACATTAACCAGCTCGATTGAGGGCATCGCTGACTTGTCTAGGACTTTAAACTGATAGATTATAGAGGTATGGGTGTTTGTGAAACAATCGAGTTGCAGTACAAGGGTAGAAAACAGTAGATATTACCAGGATACCTCAGGGATATGTTTAATAGACAATATTCAAAATAAAGTTGCTAGTAAAGGCAAACCATTTGATCAACAAACAGAGTTCACAATAGTGTAAATAATAAAAAACACAATGAAATATATTTTTCGTTAGGTTCAGAATGATTTTTGTGAAATAATTGAATACTTTCGCTTGCCTTATTCGGCAAGAAAAGCGTTGCTATTTAAACCAAAATTGCAAGTTTTGCCTATTCGGTCGTTTCCCACCAAGGCAGGGTGGCCGAAAAAAGAAAAAAATCATCAGCATTCACGCCTTCACTGTCTTGCCAGAGGCGTGCTTACACCACAGTTATATAACTGCACCCCTTCCTTCAGAGTGCCGGCACTGTATTTCCCATCTCCAGGAATCGTCCGGCCTGCCGGTTTCCCTGAATCCCTTCATAAATGTTACCTTGCTTACATTAGAACAGCAGTCAAGTCCTAAAAACATTTTTCTTCCTTTGCTCCTAACACGCTCACGCATGCTTGCTGGAAGTCCAAGCCCTTCGCACAAAAACCTCCTTTTTTACCCCCTCCCTCCAACGTTTCTTGGCCAACTCCTACCCCACCTTATACACCATGAGGGGGGCCCAAAAGCAGCATGGGTTCGACTCCTTGGCTAGTCGCAGTGTTGGTATTAATCAATACCACTCGTTCGTGGGACAAATATATATATATATGATGATACTGATGATACTGTGCTTATGGGAGATTCTAAAGAAAAGTTGCAAAGGTTAGTGGACGAGTTTGGGAGAGTGTATAAAGGTAGAAAGTTAAAAGTGAACATAGATAAGAGTAAGGTGATGAGGGTATCAAACGATTTAAATAAAGAAAAATTGGATATCATATTGGGGAGAGGGATTATGGAAGAAGTAAATGTTTTCAGATATTTGGGAGTTGACGTGTCAGCGGATGGGTTTATGAAGGATGAGGTTAACCATAGAATTGATGAAGAAAAAAAAGGGGAGTGGTGCATTGAGGTATCTGTGGAGACAAAAACGTTATCCATGGAGGCAAAGAAGGGAATGTACGAAAGTATAGTGGTACCAACACTCTTATATGGGTGTGAAGCATGGGTTGCATATGCTGCAGCGAGGAGGAGGCTGGAGGCAGTGGAGATGTCCTTCTAAGGGCAATGTGTGGTGTAAATATTATGCAGAAAATTCGGAATGTGGAAATTAGGGGAAGGTGTGGAGTTACTAAAAATATTTGTCAGAGGGCTGAAGAGGGGTTGTTGAGGTGGTTTGGTCATTTAGAGAGAATGGATCAAAGTAGAATGACTTGGAGAGCGTATAAATCTGTAGGGGAAGGAAGGCGGGGTAGGGGTCGTCCTAGAAAAGGTTGGAGGGAAGGGGTAAAGGAGGTTTTGTGGGCGAGGGGCTTGGACTTCCAGCAAGCATGTGTGAGCGTGTTAGATAGGAGTGAATGGAGACGAATGGTTTTGGGACATGACGATCTGTTGGAGTGTGAGCAGGGTAACATTGTGTGAAGGGATTCGGGGAAACCAGTTAATTGATTTAGTTGGACTTGAGTCCTGGAAATGGGAAGTACAATGCCTGCACTTTAAAGGAGGGGTCTGAGATAGTGACAGCTGGGAGGGACTTTTCTCAGCTGTCGTATCTGAGCCCCCTCTGCAAAGACAGTGATTATGTATGAGTGTGGTGGAAGTGTTGAATGATGATGAAAGTATTTTCTTTTGGGGATTTTCTTTCTTTTGGGTCACCTTGCCTCGGGGGGAGACGGCCGACTTTTTGAAAAAAAAAAATATATATATATATATATATATATGTCGTGCCGATTAGGTAAAACTGGTCAATTAGCAAGAACTCATCTAAAATTAAGTCATTTCTAAAATTTTCTCTTATACGTTTATATATATATATTTTTTATGTATGTTAATGTAAGAATTTATAATTTTGTATTAAGAGAAACTTTGAAAACCTACCTAACCTTATTACAACAAGCGCAATTTAATTTAGCTAACCCAACTAAATATATTTTAGATACGTTAACATTAATTTAATAATAAACAAGCACAATGAAATATATTTTTTTCGTTATGTTCAGAATGATCTTGGCGAAATTATTGCATACACAAATTTTCGCTTGTCTTATATGAAGGTGAGCGTTGCTATTTAAGCCAAAATAGCAAGTTTTACCTAATCGGCACGATATATATATATATATATATATATATATATATATATATATATATATATATATATATATATATATATATATAGGCATAGGGAAGTTTGGTTACAGGAACGGCTAAATGCTCCGGGTTCTATCAATTATTTTTAGGTTGTTTAATAATAAGCCTGCCCGGAATACATTACATGACTATGGGCTTCACCCTGCAATCTAGTACATACGAAATATCTTCGTAAATAAATTTGTCTATTGTGAATAAATTGTTTACAAAACCGACAAGTTGATAAATGAGACACTTGAGCAATATTTAGGTATCATTATTCCGGAAACATTTCGCCCGCCAGTGCAGAGAAAGGTGGAAAAATGAGGATTACTTCAAACTCATCCTCATTTTCAACCTTTCTCTGCAATGGACTGAAGAAACCACTACGGGGCGAAACGTTGCCAGAATAAAGCTAACCAAAGGTTACACAAGCGACTCATTTATCAAACTTGTCTATTGTCTTGTTTGTTAGTTTGCTTGTTTGGTCTTTACGAGGCTGATAGTAGGAGAAGCGAGGAAAGCAGGGCTTCCAAGACACAAGAGATTTGATCTATCACCGAAATAACAGGAGGAGAGGACTATGTACAGCCGTTAGCACATTCTTAATAAAACTGGGACTCGAACCGTAAAATACAACCAGTTAGGCGAACCCTGGCAACAGAAATAACATGGGACGGGTTTATTAGATGGAAGCTTAAAATCAAGGCAGAGAGAAAAAACTTGTCACGTGTACCTGTTGTGAACCTGAAATGAGGAAAACAGCTGAAGAAGAGCATAAAGCACAAACATAGGACAGTAAAACAGTGAAGGTAGTAACAGGAGCAACATTGCATCCCTTACGGTTATTCCATACGAAGCTTTTAATATATCCAACACAAGCACCATTCCTCCTTGCCACCCGGTACAATAAATCAATCAGCCTTACCCTACCTCCTGTCCTCACCTCAAACATACATACAATTCATGGCCCCTTTCAACCCAAGAACTTTCATCACAATAACTTAAAATACTCCAAACCCCCTTCCCCCATTCTTCTACTTCTTATCCTATCCCCATAACCCATGGACAAGGGTCAGGCAACAAGATCACCAAGAACCAGAACACAGTAAGTAAAACAACACGATGTATAGAAGAAAAATGCAGATAGAATAAAAAAGCAATTGGTACGAGCGAATAATGGAGGGAACCACTAATGTTATTCTTTTTAGCAGACAAAATTTAAGACACATAAACAGATGCAATATATTTGTAGGATATCAAATTCCTGGAAATGATTGAGGAAATAGAGACTAGAAAAAAGGTAGCAAACCTTATACAAGAGTCAGTGGAGTTTTGAGGAGATGAGAGGAATCAAGGAGATCAAAACTACACAGTAGGCACATTCAAGATTGGGGGATCAAAGGTGGTGACAGCGAGGTACAGCCTCCTGTTAAACAGCAGGAGACCAAAACAGCAATACGACAACAACAAAACAATCATGGACATCAAACTGGAGGCGTAGCGCCCAGATGACCAATAAAAAAACACTGATCGAGAAACATTTTAACCACAGGGGAAATAGACTAGGGGAACTAGAATCCACATGGGGGAATTGGAAGCGTGGGGGGGCTAAGATGGAGATGGTGATGGTAGGATACAACTTGAGAGTGAAAAGGAGATGAGCCAGCAAGGCAGGGGAAAAAGTGTTAACTGTAAGAGAATCCGATCTAGGTAAATGAAGGCTGACTTTCAATACCTTGTGCAAATGAACGTGGCCAGTTGCATTGTTGGGAAGGGAAGGAAGACACCAGACCTGAGAAGGGAAGACTACAGAGGAATGCGAGAATGCTTGATTGCATGGTAGTGGGAAAGAGAACTGAAAGGAAAGGCAGCAAATGAGATGCTGCAGTATTTAATTTAACTAAAAATTGCAGGAAGCAAAAAGAAGTTCATACCCAAAAGCAGAGAAATGAAAGCCCATGGCCACACAAAAGCTGAAAGTAAATTGAAAAAACGAAAGAAATTAGAGAAAAGAATAGCACAAAACATATAGGCAAACAGAAGCAAAATGAACTCGCATGGGAGCGAAGAGGGATGAACAAGAAGATGAGAATGACACAGCATCAAAAGGCAAATCTGAACAAAAGTTTGCTATGCAGTCACGTCAGAAGGAAAACAACTGTAAAGAACCAAGCAATAAGACTGAAGAATAATGGAGATCTCCAAAAAAATAGCCAAGAAATCAGAGTAGCTGAATTAAGGAGATGCCAAACAAAAAAGCCTTCTCGGAGGTAATCTGATTATCACCAAAAAAAGAAATTCTCTGTGAAAATATGGGCATTACCTAAATGTCAAAGAAACAGAGTACACTACCAATTACTGGTAACACTGCACACAACAGAACTACCGAGTGAGCTAGATACCTTAAGAACAATATTACCACACACAAAAAAATCTTTGAATCTGAAATTGGGAACAAAAGCAGCGTACACCACTATCCAAAGTCCTCAGGAAGTTACTTGATATTGGGCATCTGCCAGAGATGTGGAAGACAACGAGCAATCCCAGTATTTAGGAATGGGGACAGAGGAGGTAGCAGTAAACTATAGATCAGTAACACTGTCATGTATTTCATGTAAGATATTCTGAAGATATTCAGAGGAGTAATGAAACACGTGGAAAGGACTGATTTTGTGATCACCAACACAGTTTTAGAGATGGTATATCTTAGAGATGGTATATCTTAGAGATGGTATATCTTAGAGATGGTATATCTGATTAATTTGCTTAAGTTTTATGCAAAGGTAACAGAAACGAGGCAAGACCGAGAGGATTGAGTGAACGATATGAAAGCAGATGATCCAGTACTGCAGAAGAGACTGGAACAAAAGCTGGTGGAGCAGGCAATAATAAAAGCTGGTGGAGCAGGCAATAATAAAAGGAAAGTATTACAATATATCAAAGAATGTTTAAGAGGAAAGAAATGAAGAGTGGTTGTCCAGGTTTAGGCACTGAATAGACAAGTGTAGGAACCGAGGTTCCACAAGGATCAGTACTGGAATCGATATTGCGTAATTATTTAAATAATGAAGAAAATCTTATAAAGCATTAGGCAAAGAAGAATGTTATTAAATATAGAGCCTCTTCACTTCAGAGGGTCGTCGGTTCAGGAGACTGGATGATCCATCAACTGGATGAGATTAATGAAAGGCCAGCGGGGGGGCAGGATGGAGTGTGTGTGCTCACCTAGTTGTACTCACCTAGTTGTACTGCCTAGTTGTACTCACCTAGTTGTACTCACCTAGTTGTACTCACCTAGTTGTACTCACCTAGTTGTACTCACCTAGTTGTACTCACCTAGTTGTACTCACCTAGTTTTACTCACCTAGTTGTACTCGCCCAGTTGTACTCACCTAGTTGTACTCACCTAGTTGTACTCGCCTAGTTGTACTCACCTAGTTGTACTCACCTAGTTGTACTCGCCTATTTGTACTCGCCTAGTTGTGGGTGATGTGTGTGTGTACAATGGGTGTGTGTGTACGATGGGTGTGTACGATGGGTGTGTGCGTACGGTGGGTGTGTGTACAGTGGGGGGGGTGTGTATGGTGCGGGGTGTGTATGGTGCGTGTGTGTGTATGGTGCGTGTGTGTGTATGGTGCGTGTGTGTATGGTGCGTGTGTATGGTGCGTGTGTGTGATTTTATATATATATATATATATATATATATATATATATAGTGTGTGACGGTATTTTGTGTGTGTGTGTGTACGGTGTGTACGGTATGTGTGTGTGTGTGTGTGTACGGTGTGTACGGTATGTGTGTGTGTGTGTGTGTACGGTGTATGGTGGGTCTGTGTGTGCGTACGGTGTGTGTGTGTGTGTGTATGTGTGTGTGTGTGTACTCACCTATTTGTGGTTGGGGTCGAGACTTAGCTCCTGGCTCCCCTCTTCACTCATTTGTACTAGGTCCTCTCTCTCCCTACTACATGAGCTTTATCATACCTCCTCTAAAGCTATGTATGGTTCCTGCCTCCACTACCTCACTTGCCAGACTATTCCACTTCCTGACAACTCTGTGACAGAAGAAATACTTCCTAACATAACTTTGACTCATCTGAGTTTTCAACTTCCAATTGTGACTCCTTGTTTCTGTGTCCCATCTCTGGAACATCTTGACTCTGTCCACCTTATCTATTCCACGCAGTATTTTGATTCTCGTTATCATGTCTTCCCTATCCCTCCTGTCCTCCAGTGTCGTCAGGCAGATTTCCCCCTTAACCTTTCTACGTAGGACAGGGCCCTTAGCTCTGGAACAAACCCTTGTTGCAAACCGTTGCACTTTCTCTAATTTCTTGACGTGCTTGACTAGGTATGGGTCCCAAACTGGTGCTGCATACTCCAGTATGGGCCTGATGTACACGGTGTACAGTGTCCTGAAGGATTCCTAACTGAAGTATCGGAACGCTATTCTCAGGTTTGCCAGGCGCCCATATGCTGCACCAGTCATCTGGTTGATGTGTGCTTCCGGAGACGTGCTCGGTGTTATACTCACCCCAAGATCTTTCTCCTTGAGTGAGGTTTGCAGTCTTTGGCCACCCCAGCATATACTCAGTCGGCGGTCTTCTTTGCCCTTCCCCGATCTTCCTGACTTTGCATTTGGCGGGGGTTTAAAATTTGAGTAGCCAGTTGCTTGACCCCGTGTCCAGCCTGTCGAGGTTTTCTTTGTAGTCCTGCCTGATCCTCATCTGATTTAATTATCCTCATTAACTTCACATCGTCTGCGAACAGGGACACTTCTGATTTTATCTCTTCCATCATGCCATTCATGTATACCAAAAATAGCACTGGTCCTAGGACTGACCTCTGTGAGATCCCGACGTCACAGGCGCACAATGTGATACCTCATCCCCGTACCATGACTCGTTGTTGCCTCCCTGTCAGTTATTCTCTGATCCATTGCAGTGCCCTTCCTGTTACACGCCTGATCCTCTAGCTTCTGCACTAATCTCTTGTGAGGAACTGTGTCGAAGGCCTTCTTGCAGTCCAAGAAAATGCAATCAACCCACCCCTCTCTCTCGTGTCTTACTTCTGTTACCTTGTCATAAAATTTATAGGTCTATAAGTCTAAAAGTTTTGTTTATAAGTCTATAAGTTTATTAGCCTATAAGTATATAAGTTTATAATCCTATAAGTATATAAGTTTATAAGCCTATAAATTTATAAGTCTATAAGTTTTGTTTATAGGTTTTTAAGTTTATAAACCTATACGTTTATAAGTCTGTAACCTTATATGTCTATAAGTTTAGTTTATAGGTTTATAAGTCAATCAGTTTTTTTTACAGATTTATAAGTTTATACGTCTATGAGTTTTAAAAGTCTAAAAAATTTAGCTCATAGCATTATAAGTTTATAGGTCTATAAGTTTATAAGTCTATAAGTTTAATTTATAGGTCTATAAGTTTAAAAGTTTATAAGTCAACAAGTTTAGTTTGTAAGTCTATAATTTTATAAATCTATAAGCTTATAAGTCTAAAAGTTTAGCTTATAGCCTTACAAGTTTATAGGTCTATAAGTTTATAAGTCTATAAATTTATAAGTCTATAAGTTTTGTTTATAGGTTTTAAGTTAATAAATTTATAAGCCTATAAGTTTATAAGCCTATAAATTTATAAGTATGATTTTTCTTTATAGCTTTTTAAGTGTATAAGTTTATAAACCTGAGTGAGGCTACACTGGGTGAGGCTACACTGGGTGAGGCTACACTGGGTGAGGCTACACTGGGTGAGGCACACTGGGTGAGGCACACTGGGTGAGGCTACACTGGGTGAGGCTACACTGGGTGAGGCTACACTGGGTGAGGCTACACTGGGTGAGGCTACACTGGGTGAGGCTACACTGGGTGAGGCTACACTGGGTGAGGCTACACTGGGTGAGGCTATAATGGGTGAGGCTTCACTAGGTGAGGCTACTTTGGGTGAGGCTACTTTGGGTGAGGCTACACTGGGTGAGGCTACACTGGGTGAGGCTACACTGGGTGAGGCTACACTGGGTGAGGCTACACTGGGTGAGGCCACACTGGGTGAGGCTACACGGTGAGGCCACACTGGGTGAGGCTCACTGGGTGAGGCTACACTGGTGAGGCTATAATGGGTGAGGCTTCACTAGGTGAGGCTACTTTGGGTGAGGCTACTTTGGGTGAGGCTACTTTGGATGAGGCTACTTTGGGTGAGGCTCCATTTGAGCCATTCCTGGTATTCCTTGGCAAAACGACTCAAGAGATTCTCTGGAGGTGTTGAACACCCGACATTAGTAAGATGAGAATTGTCAGGAAGGAGAGGTGATGCTGCTGAGCAGTGTTGCGAAGTCTCAGCTTGACTGAGTATTGTGGTGGGATTGACGCCTCTCAACAACTACGGGGAAGACCATCATCAGGGGATCTAATTGGCTGGCATTTCCTTTAAAACAACCACCCAGGAAAATTTTTTTACAACGACATCCATCACCCAAAAAAAATTTCGGAAGAGACCATCTTGGGAGAGATACAAGTATATATTTTATTTCATTACCCTCGACCACTTCCTTCAACTGCATCACTCTACCTGCAAAATATTTACCAGGGAAGATGTGTGAAAAGGAAGGGGGGAACTGATTGATATGTACAGGTGGGTGGTATTTTTAGTCTTGTGTGGTTGTGGCTGGGGCGTGTGTGTGGGGCGTGGATTTGAGTTGATGTGTAGGTAAGGGCGGGGCGGTGGAGGATTTGGGCATAACTGAGGGTGAGCCAGGATGGGTGAACCAGGATGGGTGTGTATTCCTGGGTGTGCGTGCGTGTGAGGCTTGAAATCATTTTAGGTGGGGGCATTTGGTTGAAATAGGTGTGGTGGTGTTTGGGAAAGACGTGGAGTGTGGGGGTGAGTGGACAGCTTTTCCCGGAGGGGAAACATGATTATAGGTGGGCATGACAGTGAGTGGGTGTGTGTCCGAAATGTGTGAGTGGGGCCAGCAGGAGTGTGGATGGGTGAGGGGGTGGGTTTTTTGGGAAAGGGTGGGTGTAGGGGGTTTGGGGGATGTGGATAGGTGTGGGGGAGTGTGGGGGTGTTGAGTGATTATGTAAAGTGTTTGGGAGTGGCTCAGGCCGATAAATTGCCGGATTATAAGACTATCCTGGTGCTGTGTCCTGGTGCTGTGTCTTAGTACTGTGTCCTAGTGCTGTGTCCTGGTGCCGTGTATTGGTGCTGTTCCGGGTGCGGGCCTTGGTGCTGTGTCGGTGTTGTGTCCTTGTGATGTGTTCTAGTACTATGTACTGGTGTTGTCGGGTTGTGTAATGGTACTGCGGAATTGTGTCTCTTTTTGTGCGGGTTATTTGTGTATTGCCCAGTCACGGTATTGTCCCTTTTTTTTGTTATCAATGCCCTGCCCTATACGATTACGCTTGAAAAGGAAGTTTTCTTTGCAAATCTGGTCATGTACCAAGCAACATGATCATCTCCATTTCTACTAAAATCACAACACCAATACAAAAAGGGGTCATCATGCATTTTTTCCCTCCATGTTTTGGTATGGAAATAAATGGTAAAAAATACCATGCCCCGGTATCTTCAGCAGTCATTATCTTGAAGAATGTCCCTTCCTATAAAATTCTTTTTTTAAAATCCGCTATCCTTGTCATTTCATAAAACTGCAGGAGCATAAAAATCTATAACTCACCTAGACACCCCCTGAAAAAAGATACATAGTCCTCCCCGGAGATGAATGGTATAAAATACCATCTCCAGCATTCTCTCCAACACCAAATTCCCAAAAGCCCAACACTGCTTCCGTTCAGTCAAAGATATCACCAGTAAAGGACATTAACTAGTCCAAACCCGGCGGAGTATATACAATCCCTTGGGCGACTGCGACCAAATATACGTGTGAGAAACGAGACGTTACACACGAAATTTTTGAACACCAGTATATCACCAGAATGGACCGCCTGAACAACGCGTTTGTTTCACACACAAATTTCTGCTACCACCAGATCAATTACTATAGCCACAACTCGGGGTCAAGAGGACACATCAAAACGCAGGATTCTAGAGTCACAAATCAACATATCAACAACTTCAACCAGAACAACGGCTTAAAATTTAACTTAGAATCTTGCGAAGAAGTTTTTGATTGTTATTCCACATAGCAACTGGTCACAGTATAGAGGAACACGCAGTAAGCCTACTGATCCAAGCTAAGAAGGTCTTTCTCGAAACCAACCTGTTATTAGTCCCTATGATGTCAGTTTCAACACACCTCACCTGACTTCATGTCACACATTAACTATACATACACACATCCTTCTAACTAGGTAGATCTGTTTGTGACTTGAAAAGGGGCACTGAGTGGGTAAAACATATCTAAAAGATTATATCGTGTTTGTAATTTATACAATTTTTCCATGATACGTTTTGAGATTTATGACACATTTTTTTATTTTCCAGTACAAAATGAATAGTGCAAGATGCGAAAAATTTGAGGTAATCAGTCCCTCAGCCGGGAGATTGTGAGCTTAAGACGGGCGAGGCAAGTAGTTGAGCAGCGTCACCGTTGGAAAAAATAAACTAGTCTAAGTTGGTCATGTAACAGGTTAAGCAAGCTTTAAAGAATTCTCTGTTTTAAGATTCCAAAATGGGGAGGAAAAGGAATGTGTGGCGTGCTCCGAACCATTGACATCCCCCTAGACCAGCGAACTCGCAGTTCAGAATATAAGGTTCTGAGACCCCACCACTGTATTTATCATCGTTAATCCCACCAATCAGGTGAAAAACGATTCCCCCGCCAAGATGACGTCAAACCTGTCCGCCTGGGTGGGGGAGATTTTTACCAACCTGGTCGAATCCACCTTGTTGATTGCTCCGGTTGTCTCATCATTATATGCTAATCTAATATCTTTTTTCTGTAAATATTGTAAATAAGTGGTGCAATACATGGGAAAATAAATCTACCCTCTGCTGTGTTTGGCTTGCTCTTGTCTTGCCTTCTTGATAGCATATCGCTGAATTTATTTACGTTCACGTGCTACAGGGTTGAATTGCAACCCTGTGCACGTAGTATTTTTGGGTTTCACAGTGGTATCATGTAAATGGTATATAACACAGACACATAGAAGAGTAAGACACACATGCAACACAAGGAATCTTTATCTAAACTTTTCCCCTCCCTTCAGGCTTCATCAGTGGAATACAAAGATGGATTACACTCCTGGAGATCAGCTTTGAAGACGAAGTGCAGAAGTCGTCTGATTTGAGTAGTCAGCAGTATGCCCCTTGGGGATTTATGCTTAGTTTCCATTGCAATAATAATGTGATTAGTCCACCATCCCCTTGGCTAAGAGACTGATAATTTTGCAAAAGGGTGTTAGACTGATTACATCAAAATACTACTCAACTTCTTTTTTCACCAAAACTGAAATCAACATTAGTAAAATTTAAACTCTGTATTCGAATGATGAAGCCTGCAACGCAAGCCAAACGTATCAAAGATTCCTATGTTGCACATGCCTTACTCTTACATTATGATGTTATGGCTTATGACACATCTTCATGCCATGAGTTTGACACAGAGGTATACTAGAGCTATGACACGATGTTTTTTTGTTTGAAAAGTTAGTATTTTATGATTTATAACACACTCGTATATTATCGCTTATTTTCATTCGCATGTAAAGGTTTTCGCACAAAGTTACATCGTGGTTTGTGGTACAAGGGACGTCACAATTCTTTTTGTAAAACTTGGACCAAGGTGCCCAAGGAACAACCACGTTATCAGCCCTTAAGATAAATTCTTTGTTCCTCGGGCCCTTACGCACACGTAACTTGGTGCGAAAATATGGAAAACCCACAGCACAGCGACGCACATTATCCCCCACCACGCCTGATTTATGTTCTCGGAAAACCCAAATTTTACCACGCGACCACTAAATTGAGACGTAAAGTGAAGCAAACCAGGTGTGGCGGTGCTGGGGGGACCGGGAAAATTGCAAGAGTTTTATAGCTGGGGGGTACATCCTTATCTTCCTTTTCACAGGGTGTGGACGCCCCACTCAGAATCTACCCACCTAGGTTTTATAGATGGTAATAAAAAATATTATTATTATTATTATTACTTTTTTATTGTTGTATTACGTTTTCATATCAGATGAGGCCTTTTGTTGTTGCTTTAGCAGGGCCCTCAGCGTTCATCACTAACGACTATAGAAGCTTTGACTAGAAAAAAAAACTACGTTGCCAAAAAAAATCACCCGTTATTAGGTCATTCCTTTCCACTTTTTGGAAGGAATCAGAGGTTGTGGGCAGGTGGTTAGATAAAAGAATTTATGTTTACAATCTGAAAATAAAAGAACGAGGTTTAAAATTCGAAGCATAAGATCCATTGTTAGTATGTGAAAGTCTGCTGAGACTCTGGTCTCACTTCCGAGCCAACAAAAATAATTATTTAGCATGGCCTTTAAAGCAGAGGCAGTATTGTCACTTATTAAACGGGAACAAGCTCGGTCCCCATGAAAATGGGCCCTGTGGTTTTTTGGGATCAAGGTGCGTTAGTAATGTTTGAAAAGAACAGTCACAATTCCGTGGCTGGAAAAATTTCCCGATCCCCCCGCTACTTTTCTGTTGCACCTTTACCCCCTTTTCCCCCAATACTTTTCATCGCTGGTCTTTGATCAAGCTTATTACACCTTTAGCACACCAACCCGCATCGCTGTATACCTTTGGATTTAACACTTGTTTTGATTATTGTTCCGTCCTGGGAAATTTTTTAAGTCACAGTTGTGACTTGACAATGGTCTAAGATGAATGAAACATCGTCACAAGGTTCCTCTCCCAAGTGGGGTTTTTTTTGGGAAAATTCGGTCTTTTGGTCTTATGCCCTTCACCCCTAAATTTACTACAGCGAGATTAAGCATTGCAGGTTGTTGAATATGGTCTTATTTCTATAGTAAAAAAAATCACAAAAAGATGTAGCCTCAACCCCAAGGGATTAAATCAGATATTCTCCTGTGGGTTTTTTTTTTTCCCTTAAAATCAGATCAAAGATATTCCGTCTCGTGCCGTCGACATCCCGAGTCCTGACCCCCTATCTCGTTTACGATATCCGCCTCTTCCATGTCCTCCTAGGTCCAAGCAGTAAACAAGGTCCTCTGCAGTAATTCATCTTGGCAGGAATGGTAACCCAACGTCAAAACAATGAAACTTACGAATTGTTAACTAGTTTGCGGGCTAAAGGCTTGATATTCCAAATAGATCACAGCTGGAAATGTTTAATTTTTTTTCAAAAAGACGACGACGACAACCTCGCCATCAAAAAAAGTGTTAATCAAGAGGGAAAACCTAAGATAAGCTTCGCTGATCAAGCTTTAAAAAAACGACAACGGGGAAACTTTCATTTTGATTACCCGGGAAGATCAAATGAGGTTTCGAAAAGGGACCTGATATGCCATCCCCACTGCTCCCTTTCCCACTCAAATTTTACGGGCTGAATAACGAATCGTTATTCAGTGTTACTGGAGGGAAGCCTCTTATTAAAGACTACAAAGACTAGTGTATGTTAGGCTCCCTTTTTCAGCTCTAACTTCATTTATACCACCCTCTCCTCACCTTGTGGAAGAATCGTCTCGATTAACTACAATTCCTACTGTTTCGTCATCAAAAAAAAGTTATGCACCAAGAATTTTTCATCAAGAGGATTATCAATTCTTAAACATATAAAAGCTCTAAATGATGTATACATTAAAACAAAATCGGGGCAGGGGAACTCAAAAAATTTCTAAAGATATTTAGTTCACTGGTGAGATACTTATTTTAACATGTTGCAAACTGCAGAGAAACAAAAACTCTATGCTCTCTCTAAAATTCATGCATCTTACCCTTTTGTTAGTTATATCTTACACATCTGGCATTGTATTAAATATTTCTGTTTAATTAAAAAGAAAAAAACTTATGTTACATACAACTAAAAAGATTTGAATCCATGACCAATACACATATTTCATTAAAAGTACTTTATTTATCTCATGGCTACAGTGAATACAGTTATTTAAAGGGGGAAACCTTTTTTTGTTGTGTTTGTTTTTATTTGGCTACTGAATCGTACTAATACGATTGCAAACAAACCACGGAACCATCCTATGGGTTTTAGAAATAACCTGGTTCGTGAATCTATTAGTGCCCCCCTGGCCCAGTACTTAACCCCTGGCCTGTGTTTTAGGCCCAGTTGCCATGGGTTCAAATCCCCCCTGATCGTGATTTGCCTCCTGACTGTGACAGTTCACGTTTCAGTGGCACAATATAATTATTTCTTAACAAAGATCATTTATTAGCGTGGGCCTGTGACAATATATTCCTATTGTGACCATATGTGGTCCTGACCACGATGGTGGTACTACTGTGATCTTTCAGTGGAAATTTATATTATAGAGAAGGTGGTGACCCTTTTTCTATTATAGCATCACTGTGATCATTATATTGGTATTGTGAACAATGTAGTGACACTGCAAAAAAGGGCCCTCACCACTACATTGGCACTGACCTTTTTTGTGGTCCGTGACCCTAACTTGTTTTTTGTGACCATCACAGTGATATTTCGAATATTAAAGTGACCCTGTGGATTACAGGGCAACAA
>WNWK01015325.1:0-48218 GCA_009830355.1 Cherax destructor
CCTTTCACCGTACCACTCCTCTCCTTCACTGTACCACTCCTCTTCACTGTACCACTCCTCCCCTTCACCGTACTACTCCCCTTCACCGTACCACTCCTCCCTTCACTGTACCACTCCTCCTTCACTGTACCACTCCTCCCCTTCACTGTACCACTCCTCTCCTTCACTGTACCACTCCTCCCCTTCACCGTACCACTCCTCCCCTTCACCGTACCACTCCCCCATTTCACCGTACCACTACTCCCCTTCACTATACCACTCCTCCTCTTCACTGTACCCCTCCCCTTCACTGTAACCCTCCTCTCCTTCACTGTACCACTCCTCCTCTCACTGTACAACTCCTCCCCCTCTCTGTACCACTCCTACCCTTTACCTCACCACTCCTTTCCTTCACTGTACCACTCATGCCCTTCACTGTACCCTCCTCCCCTTCACTGTACCACTCTCCTTCACTGTACCACTCCTCCCCTTCACTGTACCACTCCTCCTCTCACTGTACAACTCCTCCCCCTCACTGTACCACTCCTACCCTTTACTGCACCACTCCTCCCCTTCAATGTACCACTCCCCTTCACTGTACCACTCCCCTTCACTGTACCACTCCTCCCTTCACTGTACCACTCTTCCACTTCATCACTGTACCACTCTTCACCGTACCAAACCTCCCCTTCACTGTACCACTCTTCTCCTTCACTGTCCTTTCCTCTTCTCTGTGCCACTCCTCACTGTACCACTCTTCACTGTACTATTCACTGTACCTCTCCTCCCTTCACTGTACCACTTCTCACTGTACCACTCCACCTCACAGTACCCCTCCTTCCTCAGTACCATTTTTCCCCCTCACAGTAGCCCTCAGTGCCACTCCTCCCCTCACAGTGCCACTCCTCCCCTCACGGTGCCAACCCACCATTGACCATAACCAACAATGGCATCATAAAATTTGCAGCACCTGTCTGAGGGAACCCGTGGCCAGGGGTCGACCCCTGTCAAGCTTTGCCAGGCGTTGGCAGGGGTGGCCACCAGATTGGCCATAAGGCAAAGGTGCAGCAGTGACGCTGGGTGCTGTGAGGGTGGCACTGTGAGGGCTGCAAAGTGAGGGCCGCACTGTGAGGGTGGCATTGTAAGAGCCTTAGGTTTACGTAACTGAATAACATGCTCTTTATAGTGTATTAAAATCCTCAATGTGTGGTTGACCCTGTCAAGTGCTGTTACTGTCAAGTGCTGTTACTGTCAAGTGCTGTTACTGTCAAGTGCTGTTACTGTCAAGTGCTGTTACTGTCAAGTGCTGTTACTGTCAAGTGCTGTTACTGTCAAGTGCTGTTACTGTCAAGTGCTGTTACTGTCAAGTGCTGTTACTGTCAAGTGCTGTTACTGTCAAGTGCTGTCACTGTCAAGTGCTGTCACTGTCAAGTGCTGTCACTGTCAAGTGCTGTTACTGTCAAGTGCTGTTACTGTCAAGTGCTGTTACTGTCAAGTGCTGTTACTGTCAAGTGCTGTTACTGTCAAGTGCTGTTACTGTCAAGTGTTGTCACTGTCAAGTTGTATTGTCATTGTAAAGTGTCATTGTCAAGTGTTGTTACTGTCAAGTGTTGTCACTGTCAAATGTTGTCACTGTCAAGTGTTGTCACTGTCAAGTGTTGTCACTGTCAAGTGTTGTCACTGTCAAGTGTTGTCACTGTCAAGTGTTGTCACTGTCAAGTGTAGTCACTGTCAAGTGTTGTCACTGTCAAGTGTTGTCACTGTCAAGTGTTGTCACTGTCAAATGTTGTCACTGTTGAGTGTTGTCACTGTTGAGTGTTGTCACTGTCAAGTGCTGTCACTGTCAAGTGCTGTCACTGTCAAGTGCTGTCACTGTCAAGTGCTGTTACTGTCAAGTGCTGTTACTGTCAAGTGCTGTTACTGTCAAGTGCTGTTACTGTCAAGTGCTGTTACTGTCAAGTGCTGTTACTGTCAAGTGTTGTCACTGTCAAGTTGTATTGTCATTGTAAAGTGTCATTGTCAAGTGTTGTTACTGTCAAGTGTTGTCACTGTCAAATGTTGTCACTGTCAAGTGTTGTCACTGTCAAGTGTTGTCACTGTCAAGTGTTGTCACTGTCAAGTGTTGTCACTGTCAAGTGTTGTCACTGTCAAGTGTAGTCACTGTCAAGTGTTGTCACTGTCAAGTGTTGTCACTGTCAAGTGTTGTCACTGTCAAATGTTGTCACTGTTGAGTGTTGTCACTGTTGAGTGTTGTCACTGTCAAGTGTTGTCACTGTCAAGTGTTGTCACTGTCAAGTTGAAAACATCAGATATATTACCAGGATGCCTCAGGGATATGTTTAAAAGACAATATTCAAAATATAGTTGCTAGTAAAGGCAAAGCAATTGATCAACAAACAAAGAAAGATAGTAGAGGGCAACGAGTGACTAGCTCCCTTAAGGTTTACTATACAAATAGTAGGAGTCTAAGAAATAAGATAGATGAGCTAAGATTACTTGTAGTGCAGGTAATATAGATATTATTGCTATAACTGAGTCCTGATTCAACTTGAAAGATAGAGAAATGCCTTCTGAATGCAACATTCAGGGTTATAAACTATTCCACACTGATAGGGTCAACAGGAAGGGTGGTGGAGTGGCGATGTATATGTCAGTGATAATTTAAATTGTTGTGTTAGACAAGATATAAGATTAGAAACATCGGACACAGAATCTGTTTGGCTACAGTTTCTCGAAGGTCGTGCCAAATTAATTTTAGGTGTGATTTATAGGCCACCAAACCTTAATAGGGAGTGTGGTAGGCTGCTATGGGACGAACTTCATAAGGCGTTTACATATGAAAATGTGTTAATGAGAGATTTTAACTTTAGACAAATTGATTGGAACAATGTGACAAGAAATCTTGAGTCTAGTGACTTTCTTGATACGGTTCAGGATTGCTTTTAAAACAGTTTGTGACAGAACCAACTAGAGGAAACAACCTGCTTGACTTGGTTCTTGCCAACAAAGAATCACTAGTTAATAATCTTGAGGTTAATGAAAAGCTTGGGGAAAGCGATCACAAATCACTTAGTTTTAATATATCATGGAATTACCCAGGTAACTGCAATCAAGTCTCTGTTCCAGACTTTCGCTTAGCCGACTTTATGGGGCTGAGAAATTACCTAGGTGGGCTAAATTGGGATGACCTGACTATGGGTCAGGTAGGTGGTTTTGGTTGCCAATATGACGTTTTCCAGAGCGTAGTTCTAGCTGCCCAGACAACTTTTGTTCCAAGTAGGGAAATTAGATCTAACAAAAATGTTCCCAAATGGATAAACAATAGATTAAAACATCTCATTGGTCAAAAGAGGCATATATAGGCGTATCAAAAGAGGGGATGTGCAGTTAAGAAATCAATATATTCAATTAAAGAGAGAAATAAAAAAGAATAAGAAAAGCAAAAAGGGATGAGGCTAAAGTCGCAAGGGATTCGAAGACTGACCCAAAAGGGTTCTTTCAGGTATACAGAAGTAAGATTACGGACAAGATAGGCCCACTTAAGAGTAACTCAGGTCAGATCACTGACACTGATAAGGAAATGTGTGAACTTTTCAACACTTCCTCTCAGTTTTTACTCAGGAAGATACTAGCAGAATACCAGAAATAATAAATTATGTAGAACAGGAAGATAATAGACTATGCTCGATTGGGGTAACTAGTGACATGGTCCTCAGACAAATATAGAAATTAAAACCTAACAAATACCCAGGCCCTGATGAACTGTTTGCAAGAGTTTTAAAGGAATGTAAAGAGGAACTTAGCAAACCTTTGGCTAATCTTTTAAACATATCACTACAAACTGGCATAGTGCCAGACAAGTGGAAAAGGGCAAATGTAATACCTATTTACAAGGCAGGTGACAGGTCCTTAGCTTCGAACTATAGACCAATAAGCCTTACCTCCATAGTTGGTAAATTTATGGAATCAATAATAGCCGAGGCAATTCGTAGCCATCTTGAAAGGCAAAAATTGATTAATGAATCTCAACACGGTTTTACGAATTTACTAATTTTTTTCACTAAGGTGTTTGAGGAGGTAGATCATGATAAGGAATATGATATTGTGTATATGGACTTCAGTAAGGCTTTCGATAAAGTTGCACATCAGAGGCTATTGAGGAAACTTAAGGCACACGGAATAGGAGGAGAATTTTTTTCCTGGGTAGAGGCATGGTTGACAAATAGGCAGAAGAGAGTTTGCATAATTAGGGAGAAATCAGAATGGGGGCACGTCACAAGCGGTGTTCCACAGGGGTCAGTGTTGGGCCCCTTGTTTTTCACAATTTACATAAACGGCATATATGAGGGAATAAATAGCGACATAAGCAAATTTGCTGATGACTCCAAAATAGGCCGTCCAATTCATTCTAATGAGGACATTAGAGCACTCCAGGATGATTTGAATAGACTGATGCAGTGGTCGGAGAAGTGGCAGATGCAGTTTAATATAGACAAATGCAAAGTTCTAAATGTTGGACAGGAAAATAACCATGCCACATATAAACTGAATAATGGAGATCATAATATTACTGATTGCGAAAAGGATTTAGGAGTTCTAGTTAGCAGTAATCTAAAACCAAGACAACAGTGCATAAGTGTTCGCAATAAAACTTCATATCAAGAAGTATAAATAATAGAAGTCCTCTGGTTGTTCTTCAACTCTATATATCTTTGGTTAGGCCTCATTTAGATTATGCTGCACAGTTCTGGTCACCGTATTACAGAATGGATATAAATGCACTGGAAAACGTACAAAGGAGGATGACAAAGTTGGTCCCATGTATCAGAAATCTTCCCCATGAGGATAGACTGAGGGCCCTGAATCTGCACTCTCTAGAAAGGCGTAGAATTAGGGGGGATATGATTGAGGTGTATAAATGGAAAACAGGAATAAATAAAGGGGATGTAAATAGCGTGCTGAAAATATCGAACCTAGACAGGACTCGCAGCAATGGCATTAAGTTGGAAAAATTCAGATTCAGGAAGGATATAGGAAAGCACTGGTTTGGTAATAGAGTTGTGGATGAGTGGAACAAACTCCCGAGTACCGTCATAGAAGCTAAGACGTTGTGTAGTTTTAAAAATAGGTTGGATAAATGCATGAGTGGGTGCGGGTGGGTGTGAGTTGGACCTGACTAGCTTTTGCTACTAGGTCAGATGCCGTGCTCCTTCCTTAAGTGAATGTGACCCGACCTGACTAGGCTTTGGCTTAAGCCGGTGGGAAAATTGGACCTGCCTCGCATGGGCCAGTAGACCTACTGCAGTGTTCCTTCTTTCTTTCATGTCAAGTGTTGACAGTGAATTGTTGACAGTGAATTCGAGTGTGTACCTACCTGCCTACTTTTCTGCCTGCCTACCTACCTATCTGTCTACTTGCCTGCCTACCTACCTAAATGCTTGCCTACCTACTTGCCTGCCTGCCTACCTACCTGCAGGAGATAAAAGTGTACTACCGACGGTACTGGAGGAGACATGTGTTCTCGTATATTAAAGAAAGACACACTTTAGAGAAAGACACAAATTAGAGAAAGACACAAATTAGAGAAAGACACACGTTAGAGAAAGACACAAATTAGAGAAAGACACACGTTAGAGAAAGACACACGTTAGAGAAAGACACACGTTAGAGAAAGACACAAGTTAGAGAAAGACACACGTTAGAGAAAGACACACGTTAGAGAAAGACACACGTTAGAGAAAGACACACGTTAGAGAAAGACACATGTTAGAGAAAGGCTTCGTTATAGCAACGTATTTTGTTATAAGCACGGTATGTAGAGCTTTATCAAAGCAGTGAATTAATGGCTGCTTGGCTAAAGCTTCGCACAGATGGTAAGGTTAGTTACACTTAATGGACACAGTGGTGGACGTGGAATTTTTTTCATTAACCAGGCCAGCCCTACACATCATATATATAAACCACTCGTCCCAGTGAATTCGATAAAGAGGCTTGTGTGTTTTATTACAGTTTTCTAGTTAAAAAAATAGGCAGCATGAGCACACATGAGGCACCTGGGCCGGATACAAGGATGTCATTGTTTAAAATGTGCAAAAATTCCACTTGCTCTTACACTAAGTAGTCTCTAGAGGAGAGCTCAGCTCTGGGTGGATTACCGGACAACTTGTAGAAGTGCTAACGCAGCTCCTCTTCGTAAGAACAGAATTAATAATAATATCTTTATTTACTACAAGTACATGTACATGGTATACAGACCATAGCTGACATCAATGACATATTAATATATAGAAAGCCCCTTGTTATACTGAGCATTTTCCGCAGATTAAGTCAGTTTTGTCGCAGGATGCGACCCACACCAGTCTACTAACACTCAAGTACCTGTTTTATTGATGGGTGAACATGGACAGTTAGCAAAAAATTACACACCAGTAGCATTAGCATCACTCATCAGAGTCTGATAATAAGACGTTGTATAAAAGAATATGAAAAGAAAATGTTAAAATGCAGATATTAAAATATTGTAGCAACGATTTTTGCATAACCAGTCAATGAGAGCTGTATATACAGTTTTTTTTCATATTTGTAGGAAATAAATGATCAAACAAATAACTTCGTTGGGAAGGGGGGGAAACATAGTGTGCTCAACCCACAGCGACTTGAATTGAAAATGAGATCATGGTTGTCACAGCTACTGAACCATCACCACAGTTACGAGGCTTCGGAACACGATGGAAAGGCATGTGAGGTCCACACGGATTTCACGAAGGTATATGACAAGGTGCAGTCATGGAGTGTAGCTTCAGGTGATGAAGCCAATTGGTATAACGGGAAAAGTAGGCAAATGAATAATCAGTTTTCTGACCAATAGAACAGAGTAGTCGTCAACAGCTAAAAATCTAGCCATAGTTAAGTAAAAAGCTGGCAACTTTTGAGCACAGTCCTGTGGCAACTTGACGGTTTCTCATCCTCATAGCAGATATAAATAAATACCGCAGCTTCGTATCATTTGCGGATGATAGGAAAAAAAGTATAAAAGTCACCTCGGTAAAAGACACGAGAATACAAGGAAGGTCGTCCAGTGGGCAGTGGATAATAACAATGTTCAATGGTGACAAATTCCAACTGCTTAGATATGGAAAAAATGTGAACTAAAAAGGGGCACGGTATACAAAAACACAGGATGACCACCAGACACAACGAAAGGAACACATTAATGACCTGCTTGTAAATATGTCAGTTGACCTGTTATTCACTTACCATAATTAGGTGAGTGTACACAGACACACACACAGACAGACACACACACACACAGACATACAGACACACACACAGACAGACACACACACACAGACAGACAGACACACACACAGACAGACAGACACACACACAGACAACAGCACACACACAGACAGACAGACCACACACAGACAGACACACACACAGACAGACACACACACACAGACAGACACACACACAGACAGACACAACACACAGACACACACACAGACAGATACACACACACAGCAGACACACACACAGCAGACACACACAGACACATACACACAGACACACACATACAGACACACACAGACACAGACACACACAGACACAGACACACAGACAGACACACACACAGACAGACACACACACAGACACAGCACACAGACACCCACAGCACAGACACCCACAGACACACAGACACCCACAGACACACAGACAACACAGACACACCCACACAGACACACAAGACACACAACACGACACACACACAGGCTAGTGTCTAATCGACATGGCCTAGGACAATGTAACTAAACAGACAGACACATACACACAGACACACACACACACAGGAGATAGAAGGCTCAGAAAGGAGAGGTAGGGTACACCATCAGGTGCTGACACAATCACACAACTGAGGAGGAAGTGAAGAGGCTGCATGGCTAGATACCTCAAAGGCGATGGGGCAGGATAACATCTCACCATGGGTCCTGAGAGAGGGAGCAGAGGCGCTGTGTGTACCCTTAACAACAATCTTCAACACATCTATCGAAACAGGGCAACTACCTGAGGTATGGAAGACAGCAAATGTAGTTCCAATTTTTAAAAAAAGGAGACAGGAACGTAGCACTAAACTACAGACCAGTGTCACTGACATGTGTAGCATGCAAGGTCATGGAGAAGATAGTCAGGAGAAGAGTGGTGGAGCACCTTGAAAGGAATGAGCTTATCAAAGACGGCCAACACGGTTTCAGGGACGGGAAATCCTGTGTCACAAACCTACTGGAGTTCTACGACAGGGTGACAGAAGTAAGACAAGAGAGAGAGAGGGGTGGGTAGATTGCATATTCTTGGACTGTAAGAAGGCGTTTGACACAATTCCACACAAGAGATTAGTGCAAAAGTTGGAGGACCAGGCAGGGGTAACAAAGAAGGCACTACAATGGATCAGGGAATACCTGTCAGGAAGACAGCAGCGAGTCATGGTACGTGGTGAGGTGTCAGAGTGGGCGCCGGTGACGAGCGGGGTTCCACAGGGGTCAGTCCTGGGATCAGTGCTGTTTCTGGTATTTGTGAACGACATGACGGAAGGAATAGACTCCGAAGTGTCCTTGTTTGCAGATGATGTGAAGTTGATGAGAAGAATTCAATCGGACGAGGACCAGGCAGAACTACAAAGGGATCTGGACAGGCTGCAAGCCTGGTTCAGCAATTGGCTCCTGGAGTTCAACCCCACGAAATGCAAAGTCATGAAGATTGGGGAAGGGCAAAGAAGACCGCAGACGGAGTACAGTCTAGGGGGCCAGAGACTGCAAACCTCAATCAAGGAAAAAGATCTTGGGGTGAGTATAACACCAGGAACATCTCCTGAGGCGCACATCAACCAAATAACTGCTGCAGCATATGGGCGCCTAGCAAACCTAAGAACAGCATTCCGACATCTTAATAAAGAATCGTTCAGGACCCTGAATACTGTGTACGTTAGGCCCATACTGGAGTATGCAGCACCAGTTTGGAACCCACACCTAGCCAAGCACGTGAAGAAGCTCGAGAAAGTGCAAAGGTTTGCAACAAGACTAGTCCCGGAGCTAAAGGGTATGTCCTACGAGGAGAGGTTACGGGAAATCGACCTGACGACACTGGAGGACAGGAGAGACAGGGAGGACATGATAACGACATATAAGATACTGAGAGGAACTGACAAAGTGGACAGAGACAGAATGCTCCAGAGATGGGACACAGCAACAAGGGGACACAGTTGGAAGTTGAAGACTCAGATGAATCACAGAGATATTAGGAAGTATTTCTTCAGTCACAGAGTGGTCGGGAAGTGGAATAGTTTAGGAAGCGATGTAGTGGAGGCAGGCTCAATACATAGCTTTAAGAAGAGGTATGATAAAGCTCATGGAGCAGGGAGAGTGACCCAGTAGCGGCCAGTGAAGAGGCGGGGCCACTAGCTATGACTCGACCCCTGCAACCACAACTAGGTGAGTACACACACACACACAGACAGACAGACAGACAGACAGACAGACACACACACACACACACACACACACACACATACACAGACAGACAGACAGACAGACACACACACACACACACACACACAATAAGTGGAATAGTCTAGCAAGTGATGTAGTGGTGGCAGGAACCATACATAGCTTCAAGACGAGGTATGATAAAGCTCATGGAGCAGGGAATAAAGGGACCCAGTAGCGATCAGTGAAGAGGCGGGGCCAGGAGCTGAGTCTCGACCCCTGCAACCACAATTAAGTGAGTACAATTAGGAGTACACACACAGACACACACTCACAGACACACACTCACAGACACACACACACACACACACACACACACACAGACACACACACAGACACACACACAGACACACACACACACACACACACACACACACACACACACACACAACTACCAGAGGTATGGAAGACAGCAAATGTAGTTCCAATTTTTAAAAAAGGAGACAGAAACGTAGCACTAAACTACAGACCAGTGTCACTGACATGTATAGTATGCAAGGTCATGGAGAAGATTATCAGGAGAAGAGTGGTGGAGCACCTAGAAAGGAATGAGCTTATCAACGAAGGCCAACACGGTTTCAGGGACGGGAAATCCTGTGTCACAAACCTACTGGAGTTCTATGACAGGGTGACAGCAGTAAGACAAGAGAGAGAGGGTGGGTAGATTGCATATTCTTGGACTGTAAGAAGGCGTTTGACACAGTCCCACACAAGAGATTAGTGCAGAAGCTGGAGGACCAGGCAGGGATAACAGGGAAGGCACTACAATGGATCAGGGAATACCTGTCAGGAAGACAGCAGCGAGTCATGGTTCGTGGCGAGGTGTCAGAGTGGGCGCCGGTGACGAGTGGGTGCCACAGGGGTCAGTCCTAGGACCGGTGCTGTTTCTGGTGTTTGTGAACGACATGATGGAAGGAATAGACTCGAAGTGTCCCTGTTTGCAGATGATGTGAAGTTGATGAGAAGAATTCAATCGGAAGAGGACCAGGCAGAACTACAAAGGGATCTGGATAGGCTGCAAGCCTGGTCCAGCAATTGGCTCCTGGAGTTCAACCCAACCAAGTGCAAAGTCATGAAGATTGGGGAAGGGCAAAGAAGACCGCAGACGGAGTACAGTCTAGGGGGCCAGAGACTACAAACTTCAATCAAGGAAAAGATCTTGGGGTGAGCATAACACCAGGCACATCTCCTGAGGCGCACATCAACCAAATAACTGCTGCAGCATATGGGCGCCTAGCAAACCTAAGAACAGCATTCCGACATCTTAATAAAGAATCGTTCAGGACCCTGTACACTGTGTACGTTAGGCCCATACTGGAGTATGCAGCACCAGTTTGGAACCCACATTTATCCAAGCACGTAAAGAAACTAGAGAAAGTGCAAAGGTTTGCAACAAGACTAGTCCCGGAGCTAAGGGGTATGTCCTACGAGGAGAGGTTAAGGGAAATCGACCTGACGACACTGGAGGACAGGAGAGATAGGGGGGACATGATAACGACATATAAGATACTGAGAGGAATTGACAAGGTTGATAGAGACAGAATGTTCCAAAGATGGGACACAGCAACAAGGGGACACAGTTGGAAGTTGAAGACTCAGATGAATCACAGGGATGTTAGGAAGTATTTCTTCAGTCACAGAGTAGTCGGGAAGTGGAATAGCTTGGGAAGCGATGTAGTGGAGGCAGGTTCCATACACAGCTTTAAGAAGAGGTATGATAAAGCTCATGGCGCAGGGAGAGTGACCCAGTAGCGGCCAGTGAAGAGGCGGGGCCAGGAGCTATGTCTCGACCCCTGCAACCACAACTAGGTGAGTACAACTAGGTGAGTACACAGACACACACACACACACACACACACAGACACTCACACACACACACACACACGACTGGTGTCAAACCTGCACATTACCATAACGTACTGGAGCGAGAGATATTAAAGGTATTACAATATAAACCCATATGAGGAGCAGGGGGCGCCATGGGCACAATATATCAGCATGGGAAGACTGTATCAACATCTAGGGGGCGCCAAGGGCACAATATATCAGCATGGGAAGACTGTATCAACATCTAGGAGTCTATACTATTCAACATACTGCGGCTCAGTATCATAAATACTGCTGGGAAAAATGTAAAAATCTTCAAGAGGAAACTCCATCACTGCCTCTTCCATGTTTCAGATAAATCCTTGTGTAGTGTATTTGTGGGTCGGTGGGCCATCAACAGCAACATGCTGGTTGACCAGGGAACCACCAGAGAAGCGGCACCTTTTAACTTTAAAGGGGTGGCTCCTTAATCTTTGAGGGGATGCCCTTTAATTTTAGGGGGTGCATTTTAACTTTAGGGGCGGCGCCCTAATTTACGGGTCAACGGTCACGGACTTTAGGGTGTCGGAGGTCCCCCTAGCTCCAGCTAGTGCTGGGATTTATAGTGAGGTCCTGGTCTAGGATAGCTGCCGAGGACCTATTATACTTTCTCCTATAATCGTTGCCATGAACGACTGTAGCTGAGATTCGTTTGTATCTCGCAAGTTTTACACTTTTCGCACACTTTGTAAGATCTGGAAGTGTCGTACACACCTCTAAATCCTATTCACGCACACCGTGAGCTGCGCTCACCGGAACTACAGTCCTACCTTCCTGGAAGCTGGCCTAGTTGCGTGTTTAACTGAATTTTAGTCTGCCTGAAATCTTTCTCGCTTTCTCTCCTGCCTTTGTTTAGCACTTGAAATCGAACGGGTCTTATCTTGCTGCAGTTCGGTTTCCACAAGTTCCGTTCGACGACGGACTCCTCGGTGAGACTGACTGGCGATATCCTGGAGATTCTCGGCAGGCGCCTCCATCCTGGTATTGTTTTTCGATTTGGAGCAAGCCAGTGATATTTTGTTGAGGTTCGGGTTTTCCCGCCGTCTGTATCAGCTGTCTAGATTTCTCCCGCGGTTTTTGCACACCAGAGTGTTAGAAATTAGAGTTGGTACTTGCTTCTCGCTCGAGATTCCACTGGAGGTGGTCCTGTGGGGCAGCGTTTTGTGTATAATAGGTTTTGTTTAGTAGTCATGAATGCTAGTGATCGGTGTTGTCCTGTCCTGAGTGAAAGCTTCTTTTGACCTGGAGGACCTAGGAATGTATTTGCATCCATTAATTAGTTCGTTTGCCGGCCTTCCGGTGTTGTGACATCGTTAGTTAGGCTAGTTCTTTACCCTCGTACATAATGGTGAATGTGCACTTTACGTGATGCCGAATGCTAAGTGGCTCATCCCTACGAGCGTCAGGTCAAGGTTTTGGGGATAGTCCTCGACCATAGAGCCGACACCTTAAGAAAAACAAAACGGATGTAGAAGCTACGAATATTTTTACTGTTCTGTCCCGTTACTCTTGATCGAGGATCACTGGATGTTTCGGCATCCTTGTGCTTGTCCTGACAGATCACCATGAAGATGCTCTACTTAATACTAGATCTGATCCGTCTCCTGGGACTTCGACTGTGCATTGAGTTATTCCGAAATTTCAAGTGGAAAGTCTATGTTAATCCTGGAAAGTTCTCCGAAAGCTCCTCTCAGACCTACGCTATGAGGATTTGGTTTACACTATTCTAAATATGGCTCACGGCTGACAATTTGGTTTATCATAATGTTCCATCAGTGATAGCCTGGGGTCGCATTCCTGGGTTGAGGGCTACGAAGGTCGGCTTTTTTTTTTTTTTATCCTCTCCCTGAATGATTCGTGAAGTCTCTAGGTAGTGAATGGGGACCCTTAGTGGTAGCAGTAGTCGTATTTCACTTCCTCGAACATGTAATTTGTGCATTTAGGTTCAGGGTCCTTCCTGGTGGTTCGAACAGTGAGAGGGTTGGAGAGGTTTGCCCTGATCCTTGCTGGGTACTTTCCCAGCTACAATTAAAGTGCCCCGTTCACCACAGAGCTCTGACTTTAACGGGTCCATTGTCATGGTTTAATTTTACTCTATTTTTGCTCTGCTGTCTCATGTCTGTGTATCCTGTAGACCAGGAGGTTCTTCAACCTGATTACCTGGTCCTTGACAGTTGTTTTCTTCCTGATGTGACTGTATAACAACTTTTGGGTCAGATTTGGCTTTTGATGCTGTGTCATTATCGTATTGACTATGGAGTTCTCTCCTTATCCATGCATATACATTTCTGGCTCTTCGGCTCAACACACTGTTTTCCTGGGTCCTTTGCCTTCTAAACTTTTTCCATGCTCTTGCACACTTGGTTTTGGCCTCTCCACACCAGGGTTCACTCTGGTCTTTCCGTTGTTTCTGTTGCCCTTTGGTATGAACTTCTCTACTGCTTCCCTGCATTTTACTCACCTAGGTGTACTCACCTAGTTGTGGTTGCAGGGGTCGATTCATAGCGCCTGGCCCCGCCTCTTCACTGGCCGGTACTGGGTCACTCTCCCTGTTCCATGAGCTTTATCATACCTCTTCTTAAAGCTATGTATGGAACCTGCCTCCACTACATCGCTTCCCAAGCTATTCCACTTCCCGACCACTCTGTGACTGAAGAAATACTTCCCAACATTCCTGTGATTCATCTGAGTCTTCAACATCCAACTGTGTCCTCTTGTTGCTGTGTCCCATATGCGCCCGTATGCTGCAGCAGTTATTTGGTTGATGTGCGCCTCAGGAGATGTGCCTGGTGTTATGCTCACCCCAAGATCTTTTTCCTTGATTGAGGTTTGTAGTCTCTGGCCCCCTAGACTGTACTCCGTTTGCGGTCTTCTGCCCTTCCCCAATCTTCATGACTTTGCACTTGGTGGGGTTGAACTCCAGGAGCCAATTGCTGACCAGGCTTGCAGCCTGTCCAGATCCCTTTGTAGTTCTGCCTGGTCCTCGTCCGATTGAATTCTTCTCATCAACTTCACATCATCTGCAAACATTGACACTTCGGAGTCTATTCCTTCCGTCATGTCGTTCACAAATACCAGAAACAGCACCGGTCCTAGGACTAACCCCTGTGGAACCCCACTCGTCACCGGCGCCCACTCTGACACCTCGCCACGTACCATGACTCGCTGCTGTCTTCCTGACAGGTATTCCCTGATACATTGTAGTGCCCTCCCTGGTATCCCTGCCTGGTCCTCCAGCTTCTGCACTAATCTCTTGTGTGGAACTGTGTCAAACGCCTTCTTACAGTCCAGGAATATGCAATCTACACACCCCTCTCTCTCTTGTCTTACTGCTGTCACCCTGTCATAGAACTCCAGTAGGTTTGTGACACAGGATTTCCCGTCCCTGAAACCGTGTTGGCCGTCGTTGATAAGCTCATTCCTTTCTAGGTGCTCTACCACTCTTCTGATAATCTCCATGACCTTGCATACTATACAAGTCAGTGACACTGGTCTGTAGTTTAGTGCTACGTGTGTGTGTGTACTCACCTAATTGTGGTTGCAGGGGTAGAGTCATAGCTCCTGGCCCCGTCTTTTCACTGGTCGTTACTAGGTCCACTCTCTCCCTGCTCCATGATCCTTATCATATCTCTTGTGTGTGTGTGTGTGTGTGTGTGTGTGTGTGTGTGTGTGTGTCACTTGTGTGTATTTGTGATATACATTTGAGCCGTGTGCTAGCAGCTTCCGCCTTTTAAACTCATATATTTTTAGTCTTATGAATTAATGTATTTATTGCGAAATGAACTTTGTGAATGCTTTTAACTGTGTGTGTGTGTGTATGTGTGTGTGTGTGTGTGTGAACTCGCCTATTTGTGGTTGCAGGGGTCGATTCACAGCTCTTGGCCACGCCTCTTCACTGATCGCTACTAGGTCCATTCTCTCCCTGCTCCATGATCCTTATCGTACCTGTTTTTAAAGCTATGTATGGATCCTGCCTTCACTTCATCACTCTCCAGATTGTTCCACTTCCTGACAACTCTATTACTGAAGAAATACTTCCTAACATCCCTGTGACACATCTGAGTTTTCAACTTCCAGTTGTGACCCCTTGTTGCTGTGTCCCATCTCTGGAACATTTCCTATCCACCTTGTCAATTCTTCTCAGTATTTTATATGTTGTCATGTCCCCCCTATCCCTTCTCTCCTGCAGTGTCGTCAGGTTAATTTCCCTTAACCTCTTCTCAAACACCAACCTTTCTCTCTCTCTCTCTCTCTCTCTCTCTCTCTCTCTCTCTCTCCCCAAAGCTCTGATTAACTGTCTACATAAGAACATAAGAAAGGAGGAACACTGCAGCAGGCCTGTTGGCCCATACTAGGCAAGTCCTTCACAATCCGTTCCACTAACAGAATATTTCCTCAACCAATTTTCAATGCTACCCAAGAAATAAGCTTTGACAATTCTACCCACTCATGCGAGAGTCCCACTCAAATCCAACCCTCTCACTCATGAATTTATCCAACCTAAATTTGAAACTACCCAAGGTCCTAGCTTCAATAACCCTACTAGGCAGACTGTTCCACTCATCAACTACCCTATTTCCAAACCAATACTTTCCTATATCCTTTCTAAATCTAAACTTATCTAACTTGAATCCATTATTGCGGGTTTTTCTTGGAGAGATATCCTCAAGACCTTATTTATGTCCCTTTGTTAATACCCATTTTCCACTTGTATACCTCGATCATGTCTCCTCATTCTACGTCTTACAAGTGAATGTAATTTAAGGGTCTTCAATCTTTCTTCGTAAGGAAGATTTCTAATGCTATGTATTAATTTAGTCATTCTACGCTGAATGTTTTCTAACGAATTTATGTCCATTCTGTAATATGGAGACCAAAACTGAGCTGCGTAATCTAGGTGAGGCCTTACTAATTATGTATAAAGCTGTAAAATAACCTCTGACTTCTGTTGCTAACACTTCTTGATATAAATCCCAGTAATCTATTTGCCTTATTACGTACGCTTAGGCATTGCTGTCTTGGTTTAAGGTTGCTGCTTACCATCACCCCCAAGTCCTTCTCGCAATCTGTATGGCTAAGTTCTACGTTATTTAACTTATAAGTGCTTGGTTATGACACTCCGAGCTTCAGAACCTTGCTTTTATCTACATTGAATTGCATCTGCCACTTTTCTGACCACGAATTAAGTTTGTCTAAATCTTCCTGAAGTCCTATGACATCTATGTTTGAATCAATTATCCTACCTATCTTCGTGTCGTCGGCAATTTGCTCATATCACTAGTAATTCCCTCGTCAAGGTCATTGATATATATTATAAATAACAATGGGCCTAAGACTGATCCCTGTGGAACACCACTTGTTACAAGTCCCCATTCGGATTTAACCCATTTATGCACACTCTCTGCTTCCTATTGGGAGCCATGACTGATCCATGACAGCACTTTTTCCCAATGCCATGAGCTGCCACTTTCTTTAACAGTCTCTGGTGCGGTACTCTATCAAAAGCCTTACTAAAGTCTAAATAAACAATATCGAATTCTTTATCGTGATCAACAGCCTCAAAAGCTTTAGTGAAGAAGGTTAATAAATTAGATAGGCAGGAACGGCCCTCGTGAATCCATGCTGAGTATCATTAATCAAATTATGGTTATCTAGATGGCTTCTAAAATATCAGCTATAATTGACTCTAGTAATTTGCCTACAATTGAGGTCAGGCTTATTGGGCGGTAATTTGACGGTAGTGACTTGTCCCCTGCTTTAAAAATAGGAATTACATTAGCCATCTTCCACATATCAGACACTACACCTGTTTGAAGAGATAAATTAAAAATGTTAGATATTGGTTTCTGTAATTATCAAACACCAAACTTCCTTACTTGCTCTATTGCCTTCTGCTGCCTATCTACCAAACTGACTGAATGCCTTAATGTCCGCCTGCCTATCTGTCCTAGTTACTGCCTTCCTGCTTGCCACAGGACCTGCACGGACGCCTGCTTGCCACAGGACCTGCACGGACGCCTGCTTGCCACAGGACCTGCACGGACGCATGCCTTCCTGCTTTCCACAGGGCCTGCACGGACGCCTGCCTTCCTGCTTGCCACAGGACCTGCACGGACGCCTGCCTTCCTGCTTGACATAGGGTCTGCACGGACGCCTGCCTTCCTGCTTGCCACAGGGCCTGCACGGACGCCTGCCTTCCTGCTTGCCACAGGACCTGCACGGACGCCTGCCTTCCTGCTTGCCACAGGACCTGCACGGACGCCTGCCTTCCTGCTTGCCACAGGGCCTGCACGGACGCCTGCTGTCCTGCCCGCCCGCCACTTCTCCATTGTTGACCTTACTGGTGATTGTACACCCCATCACTACTGGTGATTGTACACCCCATCACTACTGGTGATTGTACACCCCATCACTACTGGTGATTGTACACCCCATCACTACTGGTGATTGTACACCCCATCACTACTGGTGATTGTACACCCATCACTACTGGTGATTGTACACCCCATCACTACTGGTGATTGTACACCCCATCACTACTGGTGATTGTACCCCATCACTACTGGATTGTTTACACCCAATCACTACTGGTGATTGTACACCCCTCACTACTGGTGATTGTACACCCCATCACTACTGGTGATTGTACACCCCATCACTACTGGTGATTGTACACCCATCACTACTGAGTGATTGTACACCCCATCACTACTGGTGATTGTACACCCATCACTACTGGTGATTGTACACCCCATCACTACTGGTGATTGTACACCCCATCACTACGTGATTGTACAACCCATCACTACCAGTGATTGTACACCCCATCACTACAGTGATTGTACATCACACCACTATCAGTGATTGTACACCCCACCCCTACCAGTGATTGTACACCCCACCCCTACCAGTGATTGTACACCCGAACACTACCAGTGATTGTACACCACCTACCAGTGATTGTACACCCCATCACTACCAGTGATTGTACACCCCACCACTACCAGTGATTGTACACCCCACCCCTACCAGTGATTGTACACCCCACCACTACCAGTGATTGTACACCCACCACTACCAGTGATTGTACACCCACCACTCATGATTACACCCATACCAGTGATTGTACACCCACACTACCAGTGATTGTACACCCACACTACCAGTGATTGTACACCCCACCCTACCAGTGATTGTACACCCACCACTACCAGTGATTGTACCACCACTACCAGTGATTGTACACCCCATCATTACCAGTGATTGTACACCCCACCACTACCAGTGATTGTACACCCCACCCTACCAGTGATTGTACACCCCACCACTACCAGTGATTGTACACCCTAACACTACCAGTGATTGTACACCCTAACACTACCAGTGATTGTACACCCATCACTACCAGTTACTGTATACACCATCACTACCAGTTACTGTACACCCCACCACTAGTAACTGTACACCCCTACGACCACCAGGGATTGTACACCCCGACAGGTTATTGTACACCTCAGCATGATGAATTAGACTTCTGAGTATCCCTCAGCCCAGGAGCAGGTGTTGAGTACCGTTGTCTGGATGACTACGGTAGACAACTGTACTGAACACCAGCTCCTGGGCTGAGGGACTGATTACCTCATCTACTACCTCTCCAGTCTTCTGTATGGCACTGATAAAGCCACTGGTTAGCGGAACGTCTACAGAATATAGAAACCCAGATGTTGAACAGGTGTCTAATTCATCTTGTTATTATATACCACTGATATAGACTTCAGCAGTATACCCAAGAAGAAGCAAGACAACAACACACCCAGACACTGTCAGAGTCTGGCAAGTGTTCACTCACTGTGACCTCTACGCTGCTGGTGGCCAAAACACTTCAAAGTGAAGGTACTAGAGCTGGTCACTAGGCAGCGACAGTAAGAGAATTCCCAACGGCAGCTCTGTGTGTGTGTATATGTACTCACCTAGTTGTGGTTGCAGGGGTCGAGTCACAGCTCCTGACCCTGCCTCTTCACTGGCCGCTACTACGTCACTCTTCCTGCTCCATGAGCTTTATCATACCTCTTCTTAAAACTATGTATGGATCCTGCCTCTACTATATCACTTCCCAGACTATTCCACTTCCTGACAACTCTGTGAATGAAAAAAATACTTCCTAACATCCCTGTGATTCATCTGAGTCTTCAACTTCCAACTGTGACCCCTTGTTGCTGTGTCCCATCTCTGGAACATCCTGTCTCTGTCCACCTTGTCGATTCCTCTCAGTATTTTATATGTCGTTATCATATTCCCCTATCTCTCCTGTCTTCCAGTGTCGTCAAGTCGATTTCCCTTAACCTCTCCTCGTAGGACATACCCCTTGGCTCCGGGACTAGTCACTTTGCACTTTCTCTAGCTTCCTTACGTGCTTGGCTAGGTGTGGGTTCCAAACTGGTGCTGCATACTCCAATATGGGCTTAACGTACACAGTGTACAGGGTCCTGAACGATTCTTTATTAAGATGTCGGAATGCTGTTCTTAGGTTTGCTAGGCGCCCGTATGCTGCAGCAGTTATTTGGTTGATGTGCGCCTCAGATGTGCCTGGTGTTATACTCACCCCAAGATCCTTTTCCTTGAGTGAGGTTTGTAGTCTCTGGCCCCCTAGACTGTACTACTTCTGCTGTCTTCTTTGCCCTTCCCCAATCTTCATGACTTTGCATTTGGTGGGGTTGAATTCCAGGAGCCAGTTGCTGGACCAGGCTTGCAGCCTGTCCTGATCCCTTTGTAGTTCTGCCTGGTCCTCGTCCGATTGAATTCTTCTCATCATCTTCACATCATCTGCAAACATTGACACTTCGGAGTCTATCCCTTCCGTCATGTCGTTGTGATAAAAGTACTGCGAGGAGTTCTTGAGCCAAGGAACTGAACCTCTTCTTTAATTAGATAGAATTTCTTTGCCCTCCATTCTCCAGGTGTTAAATGACCCCTATGGGTTTAATGCTTCCCCTAAAACAATAATAATACAGAGAAGATATAAGACTATTTCAACGTAAATAATACAGCTGTTGCTGTATTGTCATCAATGTCAGGTTTAAACTGTCTAATATACACATTGTCTAAACCTGAACTTATTGACAATATATCAACTGTGTGGATTATAAACGTTGAGCTACACGTGTCCCTGTGTGTGTATGTAGGTTCCCTCGTATAGTTGACTTAGTTTAGTGCAGTGTAGGAAGGTAGTACCTGCCTTTGTCTGCCTGTCTGCTTGCCTGCGTGTCTGCCTGTCTGCTTGTCTGCTTGTCTGCCTGTCTGCCTGTCTGCCTGTCTGCTTGTCTGCCTGTCTGCCTGTCTGCTTGTCTGCCTCCCACCACCTGAAGTAACTTGCTCTCACTGCTATGCTCTTTTAGTCTTTATATAAATTTAATTATTTTAATATGTAACAAACTTATCTGGTGTTGTGTTTACCAATTTAATATTTTAGTGATCCTGATAATATCGAATGTTTACCCCACGTTGTGTTTATTTGGTGCAGATAAATGGTATAAAATACCGACACGATGAAAATATGGATACAAATGCAGTATTATGCGATCCTTTATTGACTACGTTTCGCCCACAGTGGACTTTATCAAGTCACAAACAGATCTACCTGAGCAGATTGATTAATTCGTCAGGAACTGCGTGATGACACTGGTCTTAAGATGACCCGTCTAAAGATCTCGAAGATGTAATTCAGTTGTTGTGTGGCAGCGATCAAGACCTCGCTACCTGAGGTAGAGTACATGAGTATATATAGAGAGCGTAGTGACGTGAAGAGTCAGTTGGAGAAAGCTGAGGAGGTTGGATTTGAGACGAACCTACACGGGATGGGCAAGTAGGCTGGTTATTATTTGGCGGAAAGGGCGTGACAGACGTTCATTTCGGGCCTTCCATGGGTTGGCGGTACAGCGTGACTAACTTTCCGTTAAGTCTGAGAGTAAGTATGTTGGTCGAAGCGCCTGACTCACAATAAGCTGTCTCAGTGTGTTAATAGCTGATTAAATAAAATGTACAATAACCTGCACAATGTCTCACAATATACATGTCTAAACACTGCAGTCAGAACACGACTACTACATCTCTTACGTAACTACATACAAGTAATTACTCACTTAGCTCAGTGAGTACGTGTCTAGGGTTCTCTATGGACAACCACTTTTGCTCTGTGAAGTGAACCAAGATGCCGTCCATTGAGCAACTTTACCAGCAGCTTAAGGAGGAAGTGAGGGTAGCGAAGCTTGAGATTCGGCGATTGACGGAGGAAAACAAGAGGATTCGTAGTAGTCCTCCTGTTGTGAGTCCTCAGGTCAAGAAGGGAACCTGGGCAGTGGCCGGACTTCATGGAACGAAGATGAAGATCAAGAAAACGAATGGAGAGGTAGAAACGATGAAGAAGAAAGAGGCTGCTGTGGAAACTGTTGTGGAAACATCGAACGCCTTCTCCGTGCTACCCGATGAATGTGAGTCGACTACTGGGACCGTCACGACGAACGACATAAAGGAAGGTAAAAACATTGTTGTTGTTGGGGATAGTCAGGTTAGGTATATGGATAGGGCATTCTGCTTGAAGGATAGGAGTAGGAGACAGAGGGTTTGCTTTCCTGGGGCTGGGATGGAGGATATTGTTAGCCGGGTTGACAACATCATGAACGGTAATGGGATCAATCCTATTATCTGCCTCAGTGCTGGAGGCAATGATGTAGGCAAGCGTAGAAGTGAGGATTTAGTTAGAAGGTACAGGACAGCAATAGACATAATTAGGAAGAAGGGGGAGGGCGCCCTGTTATATGTGGCATTTTGCCAAGAAGGGATGTTAGAAATGAATGGTTGTCCAGAGCAATTGGTATAAATTGCTGGCTGGACAAACACTGTAAGGAAAATGCAGTACTTTTCATTTGCAACTGGGACCACTTCTATGGCCGAAATGACATGTATGCCAGGGATGGGGTTCACTTATCCAGGGCAGGTGTGGATTTTCTTGCTAGCTCAGTTGAGGGTGTTGTTAGGACTTTAAACTAGGATTAGTTAGAGGAATGGGTTTAGAAATGGAAAATACTGAGTGTCGAAATATAGATCTAGACTTTGATATAAAAAATCTTTACAATAACAAGGACAGTAATAGGTATAGTGGAAAAACAGAAAGGAGCAGGAAGGGTAAAGAGAAATGAGGGTCTTTAAAAGTGTATTATGCAAATAGTCGTAGTGCTAGGAATAAGATGGACGATTTGAGATTAGTTGCAAGTGCAGATAACATTGATGTATTTGCCATAACTGAGACGTGGTTCAATACGAAAAATAGGGACATGCCTGCTGAATGTCATATACAGGGTTTTAAATTGTTCCAAGTAGACAGACGTTTCGGGAAGGGGGGTGGGGTGGGACTGTATGTCCGAGATCGTTTGAACTGTTGCATAAAAAACGGGTATAAAGTCTGAAATAACACATACAGAGTCTGTCTGGATAGAATTTTCAGAGGGGCAAGAAAAATTGATTTTAGGTGTGATATACCGTCCCCCAAACTTAGATAGGGACCAAGGGAGACTACTATGGGAGGAAATTGTTAAGGCCACAAGGCACGATAACGTAGTTATTCTAAAGTTATTCTAAAGTTATTCTAAAGTTGTTTAGTCAGATTGATTGGAATTTCTTGACTGGGAATTTAGAATCTAACGACTTCTTAGAAGTAGTTCAAGATTGGTTTTTGAAGCAGTTTGTGACAACCTACAAGGGGAAATAACCTACTTGACTTGGTTCTGGCAAACAAGGAAACCCTTGTTAATAATTTAGAAATAACAGAGGAACTCGGCACAAGCAACCACAAATCAATTACCTTTGGCATTGAATGGAAGTATTATAGTAGGGATAACTCAGTAACGGTCCCAGATTTTCGCTTAGCAGATTACAATAGACTTAGAGAACACATCATCTGTGGACTGGGGTAATGAAGAGAGCTATCAATATGACAGTTTTCTGAACACTATACATGCTGTAGATGAATGGTTCAAAGAACCGACAAGTTGTTAAATTAGACACATATGCAACACTTGGGTATCTTTATTGAAGAAAACGTTTCGCCACACAGTGGCTTCATCAGTCCAATACAAAGTAGAAAGTTGAAAGGAGAGGAGGAGTTTGAGGTAATCAGTCCCTCGGCCTGGAGTCGATGTGTTCAGTCCATTAGTCTTGAAGCAAGTACAGCATAGGGCAAATAAAAGTTGCTTTTATACTGTAGACAGGTGAGACGAAGCAGGAGGAGGCGGGGTCATAGTGGTACCATCCACTAGTCGAAGTAGGTCTTCGTCCTAAGGTTGGACAAACATAAGAACATAAGAAAAGAGGAACACTGCAACAGGCCTGTTGGCCCATACTAGGCAGGTCCTTCACATTCCATCCCACTAACAGATCTCAAGATGTTGTTGTATCAGACAGGATGTAGATGAATGGTTCAAAGAACTGACGAGGGACTGATTACCTCAAACTACTCCTCTCCTTTCAACTTTCTACTTTGTATTGGACTGATGAAGCCACTGTGTGGCGAAACGTTTTCTTCAATAAAGATACCCAAGTGTTGCATATGTGTCTAATTTAACAACTATACATGCTGTCCAAAGAACATTTATCCAATATAAAGAAATTAGATCGAATAGAAATGACCCAAAATGGATGAATAATAGGCTCAAATATCTTTTAGGGCAGAAGAAAGGAATTTATAGGCGTATCAAAAGAGGTGAGGGTCATCTTATGAATCAGTATATTGACATTAAGAGGGACGTTAAAAAGGGGATTCGAAAACTAACCCAACAAGTTTTTCCAGGTGTATAGAACAAAAGTTAGAGATGAGATAGGACCCTTTAAAAATAATTATGGGTATCTTACTGACAAAGAGAATGAAATGTGCTCTATTTTTAATAATTATTTTCTCTCGGTTTTCACTCAGGAAGACACTAATAATATCCCAAGAATTAGGTTTTTAGTGGGTCTGAAGAAGATAAATTATGTAGTATCAGAGTCACTAGCGAAATGGTTATCAAACAGATAGACCGACTGAAACAAAATAAATCGCCAGGTCCTGATGAGCTTTTTTCAAGGGTTCTTAAGGAATGCAAAATGGAACTCTGTGAACCCTTAACTAACATTTTTAACTTATCTCTTCAAACAGGTGTAGTGTCTGATATGTGGAAGATGGCTAATGTAATTCCTATTTTTAAAGCAGGGGACAAGTCGTTACCGTCAAATTAACGCCCAATAAGTCTAACATCAATTGTAGGCAAATTACTAGAGTCAATTATAGCTGATAATATAAGAAACCATCTCAGCTTGAAAAAGCTCCTGGAGAGCGAAACGTTGCCACAATAAAATGTCACATTAGTTGCATTTGTGTCCTTTTACTTAACATATTGTCGGTAATTCTACCAATATTAAAACATGGATTCACCAGGGGCCGTTCCTGCCTACACTATGGTATAGTGTATGCTCCTGCACTCGTGCCAGTCATTTTTGGGTTTTTGTACCAGGTTTCTAATAGTTGAAGAGCTGGTGGATATTTTAGCTAGTTTTCTGTCAAAAAAAATTTGAAACGTTAGTTGCAGCGTCGTTGACCGATAAAACGATGTAACTTGGAGGCTTTTCTTCAACTTAATGTAGTTCTTGTTGAGGATACGTGTCGCACGTTTCGTGCAGTCATGTATGAAGTGTAGGGGAAAGTATAGTGAACAAAAATAATGGGTTATGTATGTGCATTCTTCGAGGAACTGCGGCCTGGAAATTCTGGTGTCGTGGTGAGAGAAGAAATGTAGAAGATCGTTCTTGTAGGTAGGTTTACGGTAGACTTTAAAAGAAAGTCTGTTTTCATCAGTGAGGAGGAGAACGTCGATAAAAGGTAATTGGTTGTCCTTCTCTAGTGTAAATTTAAAAGTAGGTTCCAGAGTGTTGATGGTGTTGAGGATGTCACGTACATCTAGATTTTTGGGTACAATGAGCAAAATATCATCAACTTACTGCATCCATGTAATTGATCTAGGAATGTTATTGAGGATCCGTCTGGATTCTAGGTCCTCCATATATAAATTGTCCAGCACTGCACTAAGGGGTGAGCCCATGGCTAGTCCCAACAGTTGTTTATACTTGTCTTTTAACGTAAAACAGTTATAACGAACACAGTTCGACAAGGCTCACAAAATTCTGGCAAGGTACAGGTAGGTACCTGTACCTTGTAACTCTGTATCAGCGTAAATCACCCTGTGAAGAAGAACAATGGCTTAATCAACTAGAACATTGGTGAATAAGGCAGACACATCGAAACTTACAAGTTTTTATCACTTGATAAAAAGCTTGCAAGTTTCTACTACTAGTATCACAACTACTGCTACCCACGCGACATTCCACCTCTTCTTAGTTATCTCTGTATTAGGACTGAAGAAGCCACTCGTGGCGAAACGTCCTGAATTGTACATAAGTGTCTTTCTGTACATCTTGTTGGTATCACAATACCACTTCTCAAAGCTCTAGGATTCTGCATACAATGTTTTTTGGTTACCATTGACTATGATCACGGCGAAAAACCTTAACGCATTGACATTGGAGAGAGGCGAGGGAAGACGCAACCTGTGTCTGGAAGGATGAGAAGCTGACCTAAGTGTGGGAATGTGAGTTGTGTCTGAGCCTGATGGACTCCTGCTCTGGAGAGAGGGAGGGAGGAGCCCTTCAAGCAGGTAAAATATAACATATGAGGGAAAGAAGCATGTGAATGAATGAGGCGCAGAACATATGGAACACATGATGGAATGTGCATGTGTATGAATGAAGAGCATATGGAACATGTATGATGGAATGTATGTGTATGAATGAAGACCATGTGGAACACGTATGATGGAATGTGTATGAATGAGTGGAAGCACTAATGAGGGCAGATGCACATATATATGATGGATGGAACACGAGTATGAATGAACGGAAGCTTGTATTTTACCTGTAATTATCCGTTAGCCAGCATCTATAATGACCATGGGGTGGAGAGTAGGTCGGCCAGCTGTTATCCTACCTGAGTTCATTTCTGTACCCAGCGCTTTCTAGCGTATACTACCACCCCCAGGATGCCACCCACAACTGTCGACTAAAAACCAGGCCCCTACTTACTGCTAGGTGAACAGGGGCAGCAGCTGTAAGTAAACATCCAACGTTTCCATCCGTGCCGGGGATCGAACTACTCACCCTCTGTATGTGAGCCGAGGGGCTACCAACTGAGCCACCATAATATTACATATTACGTTTTTTTCCAGAGTAATTTTATTTCTGCTTCGAAGACTTTGCTTTATTGCTTCTTGGAGAAATGATCAATGTCGTGTTATGTATGCAAGTCTGCTAACACCAGCTAACACTTCTTACCTAGCAATAAATGAGTTAGTTGAGTGTTGTTGGTCGTACCTTAGCAGAAGACTTCAAAGTCCCCCAATGGAAACAAGCCACACTGCTTGGCTTTCTTGGGTTTTTGTGGGCTACTAACTCTCCGGGGTTGATAACTCTATTAAAATCTTCTTTACGTCATTTCTAAATTGAGGTTTTACGAGTTCTGAAAAAATCTTGCCTCATTTAAGTGTTATGATAAAATTTGGAGGGAATGTTGCAGATGATGACCGAGACACAGGTGCTACACCTGGGTGTGCTACACCTGGAGGTGCTACACCTGGGTGTGCTACACCTGGGTGTGCTACACCTGGTGTGCTACACTTGGGTGTGCTACACCTGGGTGTCTTTAATGAGAGTAAAAATAACTAGGTATTGCACGTGCATTTTTCACCTATTAGTTTTAAATTAGATAAATTTAGATTTAGAAAGGACGTAGGTAACTGTAGTAGAACCTCGGTGTTCGAACGTACCGGACCTCGAACAAACAGGAGCCCCGAACAATTTTATTCAGGAAAATTGACCCGGTCTTTGAAAGTTTCTCTGGAGTCCGAACGCGACGGTTTGTTTACATTTCAGTTGGCGTTGAGCTCCAGCTGTGTGTTCCTCCTCCTTGCTCTTTCCCTGTATTTTTTTTGCTATGGTTTTGCTGTAAATATTAGTGCAGTACTAATTAATATTACAAAAAATTAGTGACCATGGCCTCGAAAAAGAGCAGAAGTGAAAATAAAGGTTCGATTCCCGGCATTGGGCGTATTTAATTACAGTTGTTGTCCATGTTCACCCATTAGTAAAATGGGTACCTCGGAGTTAGTGGACTGGTGTGGGTCGCATCCCGAGACAAAACTGACCTAATTTGCGGGAAATGCTCAGCATAATAAGGAGCTTTCTATATAGTATGTCATTGATGTCAACTATGGTCTGTATACCTCGTATATGTACTTATATGAATAAAAATTATTATTAGAATGAAGGTGACAAACTAATGAAATAGAGGGAAAAAAATCCTTCATTTGTCAACCGGTGTCATTAGTTAGAAGGTTGTAAATGAAGGTATGTAATGATCCAATATTGTAACTTTTTGCGTCACATGACCTGTTCCCGGCGGTTAGAAGCTTAGGGCTGGTTATTAATTATCTTCTAGTATTTCCTCATGCTATCTGCAAACTGTGAGGCCTACCCCACCCGCCCCCATTTGGGGTGTGGGGGGGAAGACCGGTGTGTGGTGGCAGCCAGCTTGTCCCACTCAGACAGAAACTAGCTGGCTGGCTCCACACTGCCACTCTCTGAAAACTTACCCTACTTCTCCTGTTGTTGCCTTTGCAACATTGCACAGCTCCTGATGACGCACTGAGAAGTGTGAAAGTACTTGAGCTAAAGATTTCCACCCCCCGTGGCTTGTCTTGCATATATATATATATATAAATATATATATATATATATATATATATATATATATATATATATATATATATTATTGTAACCACGAACGAGTGGTATTGAGTGACACATCTAGCGTAGCTGGGTGCTTGGTTCTTGTAGGATTGGGTAGTCCTGTGGTTCTCCCTCAGTGATGGGCCAGTACAAGCATGGGTTCGAACCCTGGCTAGCGTAGTGTTGTTATATATATCAATAACAACACTACGCTAGCCAGGGTTCGGGCCCAGTTGTACTGGCCATCACTGTGAGCGAAATCACATGACATTAAACCACAGGACCACCCAATCCTACAAGAACCAAGCACCCAGCTACGCTAGATGTGTCACTCAATACCACTCGTTCGTGGTTACATATATATATAATAATATATATATATATATATATATATATATATATATATATATATATATATATATATATATTGGTGAGTACAGTAGAAGGCACCAGACCCTTCAGTACCAGACACCAGACTGGTACTTTGAATGAGGTAATGAAGTTTGCGATTGATTCGTCCAATATTTGATCGTATGATCGACATCTGCCAATAGGAGAGCTTGTGCTGCAAATAATATGTCTGTTAGGTGGTCTTGTAGGTCTACAAGTTCCTCTGCTAATGCTCAGAGGATGACTTCTTCACGAAGGAAAAGGCCCCTTCACGAATTAATGAATGAAAGCATGTATTATGTGAGGAGAGTTGAGGCCAGCTGACACAAGACCCTCCAGTGCCAGGCACCAGACTCTCCAGTACCAGGCACCAGACTCTCCAGTACCAGGCACCAGACTCTCCAGTACCAGGCACCAGACCCTCCAGTACCAGGCACCAGTAGGCAGAGTGAGCCAAGCTACATGTCCCCAGGAGGTTCAGGCTGTGATCAATACCAGTAGGCGTACATAACTCCCCGCCCTCCCTCATCACCCTCTCCCCTTCCCTTCATTACCCCTCTATTCTTCCATCTTTCTTCCTTTCCCTCGTCTCCTCTATTACTCCTTGAATCTCCACCACTGACATGATAATAAGATAATGAGAAAGTTAATAAACCAATAGTTAAATAGACCTTTTTCCAAAAAGAAATAATGGGAAATCCTCCACAACTAACCTGATTGAATTCTACAATCTAAAAAGTCGGACAAGAAAGACGCGGTGTCTCACAGGTTGAAAACATAAACCAAAAAAGAGTTGGAGTAACTGAGAGGAAGAGAAGAACCATCTCTAGGACAGAGTGGTCAGTCCCAATATAGGTTCTTGTACACACACCCACCCTGCCAGGTCATAAAGACTGGGGAATGGTAAAGAAGCTCGCAGACAGAATGCAGTCTAGGGGGCCAAAGACAGCAAACCGCACTGAAGGATCTTGGGGTGAGTATAATACCGAACACATCTGAGGCACACATCAACCATGTAACTGCTGCAGCATATGGACGCCTAGCAAACCTAGCGTTCAAGACTCTATACACCGTGTACTTCAGGTCTATATTGGAGTATGCAGCACCAGTTTGGAACCCACACCTTGTCAAACACGTCAAGAAATTAGAGAAAGTGCAAAGGTTTGCAACGAGACTTAGTCCTGGAGCTAAGGGGCATGTTCTATGAAGAGAGTTAGGGAAAATCGACCTGACAACACTGGAGGTCAGGAGGGATAGGGAAGCCATGATAACGACATAAAATACTGAGAATAATTGACAAGATGGATAAGGACAGGATGTTTCAGAGATGGGACACAGTAACAAGGGGTCACAATAGAAAGTTGAAGACTCGGATGAGTCACAGGGATGTTAGGAAGTATTTCTTCAGTCACAGAGTTGTCAGGAAGTGGAATAGTCTGACGAGCGATGTAGTGGACCTAGTAGCGACAAATGAAGAGGCGGGGCCATGAACTATGAATCGACCCCTTCAACCACAATTAGGTGAGTACACTCACACAGACCGACCAAAGAGGGACTACGACACGACTGTTTTATGAAAAAAAGGTTCATTGATGAAGTACATAGGTCACTTCCCTGGGAGGGGCAGCAAGAACCAAACACTAAATTGAAAAGTCAGTTTTTAAGCTGATTAAATGATGAAACAAAATAATAACATCTTCCTTCAGTTATTTTATTAAAGGTATTTACACAAGCATCCTTCCAAGCAAGACAAGGATTATATCAAGGCCTAGAGTTAGGATTATATCAAGGCCTAGAGTTAGGATTATATCAAGGCCTAGAGTTAGGATTATATCAAGGCCTAGAGTTAGGATTATATCAAGGCCTAGAGTTAGGATTATATCAAGGCCTAGAGTTAGGATTATATCAAGGCCTAGAGTTAGGATTATATCAAGACCTAGAATTAGGATTATATCAAGGCCTAGAATTGGGATTATATCAAGACCTAGAATTGGGATTATATCAAGACCTAGAATTGGGATTATATCAAGACCTAGAATTGGGATTATATCAAGACCTAGAATTGGGATTATATCAAGACCTAGAATTGGGATTATATCAAGACCTAGAATTGGGATTATATCAAGACCTAGAATTGGGATTATATCAAGACCTGTGACTAGGATTATTTCAAAACCTATGACAAGGATTCTTTGAAAACTGTGGATGGATCCTGGCAAGAAAATGAGTCTCTTCTTACGGTAACTTATAATTTATACTTAAAACTTTAATACCTTCACTCCTTTATTTAAGTACGAGCATATAAGGTTTTATTCCGAGCAGTGTATTTTTTAAAATTAATTTAGTGTCATAAGCACAACGTTCAAGGAAAAAAACCCTGCTCATACAGTCCAACTCTCATTATTATTATTACGTATTATTATCTCCGGAAAGATATTTATTACATAAATAATAACGGAGAAAAATGTGATACAAAATGTAATAATGTTGGTAGAATTACCGACAATATGTTAAGTAAAAGGACACAAATGCAACTAATGTGACATTTTATTGTGGCAACGTTTCAAGGATATCGATACGCATATCCTCGTTCCACAGTATTTCGTAATTTATTGTTTGTTTTGCTGTAAAAGTGATATTTTAATGTGGTCTTCCTGGCTACGCTTCAAGGAGACGCACGTTACATGAGCTCTTAGGCCAGATAACGCAGCCTACCCGCTGGAAAGGACACCATAAGAAAATAAGAACGCAGGAATACTGCAGCAGGCCTACTGGCCCATGCTAGGCGAGTCTTTCTCAAACCCAAACCCACTAACAAAAATATTTAGTCAACTCATTTCAATGCTGTTCAGGGAATAAGCTTTGATAACTATTAACTCGTGTGCAAGTTACACTCAAACCCAACCCCTCTCACTCATGTATTTAGCAAACCTAAATTTGAAGCTTTCCAAGGTTTTAGCTTTGACAACTTTACTAGGCAGACTTCCACTCATCGACTGTTTCCAAACCAATTCTTAGTTATTTTGTCCAGAGGAGGTGTTGATTCACCGGGAATTCTCCCGGCCGGGGTCTTTACCAGATGGCGACCCGGCTCCGGCTCCCTGGCGTGGGAGTAGCAGAGACCTAAGTCTCCCATGGGAGGGGGGTACCCCTCAGCGGTGGGACCAACTGGTCCCAGGCCTAGCCATATTCGCCCACAAGCACGAGGCAGGTAGTTGCTAGGCCCCTCTGGTCTGCCACCTTCCCCGCCCCAAGGAGGCTGACGGGAAGAGCAGGCTTGCGAGCCGCAGATGGTAGCAAGCTCCAGCCTTGGCACCTACCCTGCCCTAGAAGGGCTGGGCATGGTGATCGACCATTTTTGTCCAGACAATACTAGGCAACAGCCACGAAAAAAATGCGGAGAGAAGAGGAATATACAAGCTGCTTATGTAAGCTGACACTCCACACTAACCTGGGAGGAGAAACAACTTAGTTTAAGATAATTATTTTATAAAGAGCTACTTAAATTATCCACAGAAGCCCGAAATCAGACAATATGAGAGAATATTTGGCTCGACTCAGAGTAATGAAAAAATTATTAATATAAATAAGGTAAATTTACCACAACTATCTAAGAATTTGAACAAGTTTCGTAAACTCTACTTGGAAGGAAGAACAGAGAGAGAACTCTACTTGGAAGGAAGAACAGAGAGAGAACTCTACTTGGAAGGAAGAACAGAGTGAGAGAGAACTCTACTTGGAAGGAAGAACAGAGTGAGAGAGAACTCTACTTGGAAGGAAGAACAGAGTGAGAGAGAACTCTACTTGGAAGGAAGAACAGAGTGAGAGAGAACTCTGATACAACAAATACTAATACAAAAAATATTGTGGTGTTTAAATTAAGACGATGAAGTTAGGGCAAAAGTACTAACAATCTTGCGGCACTCCTGGACACTATCAGTGGCACACCAGGGTGCCGCGGCACCCTTCTTGACACTCATAACCCCTGAAAATATCAGCATAAATTTAATACAAATTATTTACACTATTTTTTATTTTATTAACACATCGGCCGATTCCCACCAAGGCAGGGTGGCCCGAAAAAGAAAAACTTTCATCATCATTCACTCCATCACTGTCTTGCCAGAAGGGTGCTTTACACTACAGTTATAAAACTGCAACATTAACACCCCTCCTTCAGAGTGCCGGCACTGTACTTCCCATCTCCAGAACTCAAGTCCGGCCTGCCGGTTTCCTGAATCCCTTCATAAATGTTACTTTGCTCACACTCCAACAGCACGTCAAGTATTAAAACCATATGCCTCCATTCACTCCTATCAAATACGCTCACACATGCTTGCTGGAAGTCCAAGCCCCTCGCACACAAAACTTCCTTTACCCCTCCCTCCAACCTTTCCTAGGCCGACCCCTACCCCGCCTTCCTTCCACTACAGATTTATACACTCTCGAAGTCACTCTGTCTCGTTCCATTCTCTCTACATGTCCAAACCACCTCAACAACCCTCCTCAGCTCTCTGGACAATCGTTTTGGTAATCCCGCACCTCCTCCTAATTTCCAAACTCCGAATTCTCTGCATTATATTCACACCACACATTGACCTCAGACATGACATCTCCACTGCCTCCAGCCTTCTCCTCGTTGCAACATTCATCACCCATGCTTCACACCCATATAAGAGCGTTGGTATAACTATACTCTCATACATTCCCTCTTTACTTCCATGGACAAAGTTCTTTGTCTCCACAGACTCAAGTGCTCCACTCACCCTTTTCCCCTCATCAATTCTATGATTCACCTCATCCTTCATAGACCCATCCGCCGACATGTCCACTCCCAAATATCTGAATACATTCACCTCCTCCATACTCTCTCCCTCCAATCTGATATCCAATCTTTCGTCACCTATTCTTTTTGTTATCCTCATCACCTTACTCTTTCCTATATTCACTTTCAATTTTCTTCTTTTACACACCCTACCAAATTCATCCACCAACCTCTGCATCTTCTCTTCAGAATCTCCCAAAAGCACAGTGTCATCAGCAAAAAGCAACTGTGACAACTCCCACTTTGTATTTGCTTCTTTATCTTTTAGCCCAACACCTCTTGCCAAGACCCTCGCATTCACTTCTCTTACAACCCCATCTATAAATATATTGAACAACCACGGTGACATCACACATCCTTGTCTAAGGCCCACTTTTACTGGGAAATAGTCCCCTTCCCTCCTACACACTCTACCCTGAGCCTCACTATCCTCATAAAACTCTTCACTGCTTTCAGTAACCTTCCTCCTATTCCATACACCTGCAACATCTGCCACATTGCCCCCCTATCTACCCTATCATATGCCTTTTCCAAATCCATAAATGCCACAAAAACATCTTTACCCTTATCCAAATACTGTTCACCTATATGTTTCACTGTAAACACTTGGTCTACACACCCCCTACCTTTCCTAAAGCCCCCTTGTTCATCTGCTATCCTGCTTTCTGTTTTACTCTTAATTCTTTCAATAATAACTCTACCATACACTTTACCAGGTACACTCAACAGACTTATTCCCCTATAATTTTGCACTCTCTTTTGTCCCCTTTGCCTTTATACAAAGGAACAATACACGCTCTTTGCCAATCCTAGGTACCTTACCCTCTTCCATACATTTATTAAATAATAGCACCAACCACTCCAAAATTATATCCCCACCTGCTTTTAACATTTCTATCTTTATCCCATCAATCCCAGCTGCCTTACCCCCTTTCATTCTACCCACTGCCTCACGAACTTCCCCTACACTCACAACTGGCTCTTCCACACTCCTACATGATGTTATTCCTCCTTGCCCTACACACGAAATCACAGCTTCCCTGTCTTCATCAACATTTAACAAATCCTCAAAATATTTCTCCATCTTCCGATACCTCTAACTCTCCATTTAATAACTCTCCTCTCCTATTTTTAACTGTCAAATCCATTTGTTCTCTAGGCTTCCTCAACTTATTAATCTCATTCCAAAACTTTTTCTTATTTTCAACAAAATTTGCTGATAACATCTCACCCACTCTCTCATCTGCTCTCTTTTTACATTGCTTCACCACTCTTTAACCTCTTTTTCTCTCCATATACTCTTCCTCCTTGCATCACTTCTACTTTGTAAAACCTCTCATGCTAACTTTTCTCCCTTACTACTCTCTTTACATCATCATTCCACCAATCGCTCCTCTTCCCTCCACCCACTCGCCTGTAACCACAAACTTCTGCTGAACACTCTAACACTACATTTTTAAATCTACCCCATACATTTTCGACCCCATTGCCTACACTCTCACTAGCCCATCTATCCTCCAATAGTTGTTTATATCTTACCCTAACTGCCTCTTCTTTTAGTTTATAAACCTTAACCTCTCTTTTACTTACTGATTCTATTTTCCTTGTATCCCATCTACCTTTTACTCCCACTGTAGCTATAACTAAAAAGTGATCTGATATATCTGTAGCCCCTCTATAAACATGTACATCCTGAAGTCTACTCAACAGTCTTTTATCTACCAATACATAGCCCAACAAACTACTGTCATTACGCCCTACATCATATCTTGTATACTTATTTATCCTTTTTTTCTTAAAATATGTATTACCTATAACTAAACCCCTTTCTATACAAAGTTCAATCAAAGGGCTCCCATTATCATTTACACCTGGCACCCCAAACTTACCTACCACACCCTCTCTACATGTTTCTCCCACTTTAGCATTTAGGTCCCCTACCACAATTACTCTCTCATTTGGTTCAAAAGTTCCTATACATTCGCTTAACATCTCCCAAAATCTCTCTCTCCTCTACACTCCTCTCTTCTCCAGGTGCATACACGCTTATTATGACCTACTTTTCGCATCCGACCCTTATTTTAATGCACATAATCCTTGAATTTACACATTTATATTCCTCTTTTCCTTCCATAACTGATCCTTCAACATTATTGCTACCCCTTCCTTAGCTCTAACTCTCTCAGATACTCCTGACTTAATCCCATTTATTTCTCCCCACTGAAACTCGCCTACCCCCTTCAGCTTTGTTTCGCTTAGGGCCAGGACATCCAACTTCTTTTCATTCATAACATCAGCAATCATCTCTTTCTTATCATCCGCACTACATCCACGCACATTCAGACAACCCAATTTTATAAAGTTTTTCTTCTTCTCGTTTTTAGTAGATTTGTACAGGAGAAGGGGTTACTAGCCCATTGCTCCCGGCATCTTAGTCGCCTCATACGACACGCATGGCTTACGGAGGAAAGATTCTTTTCCACTTCCCCATGGACAATAGAGAAAATAAAAAGAACAAGAGCTATTAAGAAAAGAAGAAAAACCTAGATGTGTGTATGTATATATATGCATGTGTATGCCAGTGTAGTGTGACCTAAAGTGTAAGTAGAAGTAGCTAGATATACCTATATATATATATATATATATATATATATATATATATATATATATATATATTATATATATATATATATATTATATATATTATATATATATATTATATATATATATATATATATATATATATATATATATATATATATATATATATATTATATATATTATATATATATATATATATATATATATATATATATATATATATATATATATATATATTATATTATATTATATATATATATATATATATATATATATATATATATATATATATATATATATATATTATATATATATATACGTATGTCTTGCCGATTAGGTAAAACTTGCGAATTTGGCTTAAATAGCAACACTCTTCTTGCCATTTTCGCAAAAATCATTCTGAACCTAACGAAAAAATATATTTCATTGTGTTTGTTTATTATTAAATTAATGTTAACATATCTAAAATATATTTAGTTGGGTTAGGTTAAATTAAATTGCGCTTGTTGTAATAAGGTTAGGTAGGTTTTCAAAGTTTCTGTTGGTACAAAATTATAAATTTTACATTAACATAAATGAAAAAAATATATCTTTAAACGTATAAGAGAAAATTTTAGACCAGTTTTACCTAATCGGCACGACATATATATATATATATATATATATATATATATATATATATATATATATATATATATATATATATAAATATATATTATAGGAAGGGTTTCAGGAAACCGGCAGGCCGGACTTGATTCCTGGAGATGGGAAGTACAGTGCCGGCACTGTATATATTATATATATATATATATATATATATATATATATATATATATATATATATATATATATTACATCTTTTTTCAACAAGTCGGCCGTCTCCCACCGAGGCAGGGTGACCCAAGTAGAAAGAAAATCCCACAAAAGAAAATACTTTCATCATTCAACACTTTCACCTCACTCTTACATAATCAGTCTTTGCAGAGGGGCTCAGATACGACAGCTGAGAATAAGTCCCTCCCAGCTGTCACTATCCCAGACCCCTCCTTTAAAGTGCAGGCATTGTACTTCCCATTTCCAGGACTCAAGTCCAACTAAATCAATTAACTGGTTTCCCTGAATCCCTTCACAAAATATTACCCTGCTCACACTCCAACAGCTAGTCAGGTCCCAAAAACCATTCGTCTCCATTCACTCCTAACACGCTCACACATGCTTGCTGGAAGTCCAAGCCCCTCGCCCACAAAACCTCCTTTACCCTCTCCCTCCAACATCTTCGAGGACGACTCCTACTCCTTCCCTTACAGATTTATACGCTCTCCAAGTCATTCTACTTTGATCCATTCTCTCTAAATGACCAAACCACCTCAACAACCCCTCTTCAGCCCTCTGACCAATACTTTTAGTAACTCTACACATCCTCCTAATTTCCACACTCCGAATTTTCTGCATAATATTTACACCACACATTGCCCTTAGACAGGACATCTCCACTGCCTCCACCCGTCTCCTCGCTGCAGCATTTGCAACCCATGCTTCAAACCCATATAAGAGTGTTGGTACCACTATACTTTCGTACATTCCCTTCTTTGCCTCCATGGATAACGTTTTTTGTCTCCACAGATACCTCAACGCACCACTCACCTTTTTTCCTTCATCAGGTCGATCACCATGCCCAGCCCTTCTAGGGCAGGGTAGGTGCCAAGTCTGGAGCTTGCTACCATCTGCGGCTCGCAAGCCTGCCCTTCCTGTCAGCCTCCTTGGGGCGGGGAAGGTGGCAGACCAGAGTGGCCTAGCATCTATCTACCACCTTCCTTGTGCTGGTGGGGAATGTGGCTAGGCCTGGGAACAGTTGGTCCCGCCGCTGAGGGGTACCCCCTCCCATGGGAGACATAGGTCTCTGATACTCCCACGCCAGGGAGCCGGAGCCGGGTCGCCATTTGGTAAAGACCCGGGCCGGGAGAATTCCCGGTGAATCAACACCTCCTCCTCCTTCCTTCATAAATTCTATGGTTAACCTCATCCTTCATAAACCCATCCGCTTACAAGTCAACTCCCAAATATCTGAAAACATTTACTTCTTCCATAATCCCTCTCTCCAATGTGATACCCATTTTTTCTTTATTTAAATAGTTTGATACCCTCATCACCTTACTCTTATCTTTGTTCAGTTTTACCTCTCTACCTTTACACATTATTATTATAATCAAATATCTACCTTTACACAGCCTCCCAAACTCGTCCACTAACCTTTGCAACTTTTCTTTAGAATCTCCCATAAGCACAATATAATCAGCAAAAAGTAACTGTGTCTGAGATAGTGACAGCTGGGAGGGACTTTTCTCAGCTGTCGTATCTGAGCTCCTCTGCAAAGACAGTGATTATGTATGAGTATGGTGAAAGTGTTGAATGATGATGAAAGTATTTTCTTTGGGGATTTTCTTTCTTTTGGTCACCCTTCCTCGGTGGAGACAGCCGACTTGTTGAAAAAAAAAAAAAAAAAATATATATAAATATATATATATATATATATATATATATATATATATATATATATATATATATATATACACACGCACATATATCTCAATGTTACAAAATGACGCGATATCTATTAGAAATAGACATCTCCAGTGAACACTAGAAAGGAATGCCCTACTAGCATCCAGCATGTTACTGGGCTTTTGCAACAAAGTCAGTATCCTGGTCCAGTTATCCGATATATTATCAATATCATCATAGGATGTCAACTGAGAGGATACTAACTAAAGAAATATATTTAAAATGTTTATTAACAAAGTTAGAATATCTAGGGTATCAAAGTAAATCAAATTAAATATAAAATATAAATATACTGAAGATATTACTTAGGAGGTTAGCTCCTACACTTCTCTCAAACAATATTATTGTGCTGAAGGCACATGTATCTTAATGGCTCTTATGTACCATCTGGTACAATGTCAGCAATTTACAATAATACTCAGATATATACAAATATGTGTAGATGTGTGTGTATGTGTGCTCCAGGTAACTCGTTATGTCTCTTATGACTGAACGTCTTCTCATAAGCTAGCTTCTCTAACAAACTGACAATCAGAACAGCGTGATTGAACAGTAAAATGACCAATTCGCCGAAACAGCAATATAGCAAGCAACAGCAACACAGCGTCAGGAACAAGGAGATAGAATAACGACCCTAACTGGGGACCATCAGCAGATCCTCCATAATAGTCACAAAACTCCCTTATTACTGAATCTAGGTTCAACATAACCAAAATCCCCGACTGTGACGGTGCACAGATGCCACAACGAATTAGGTCAAGAGCTATAGCTAGAGACCTGAGTTATCTCAGAGTGTCAATGTGACACAACCCAGTAAAACGTCGAAATCACTAAGTCTAGGCTATTGCTCTATGAACAGAGTTACACAGAGTCCAGAGAAGTATGTGTCGTCTCACCACCGAACACATACTCTACCAAACAGTCTAAATGACGAGGAAACAAGCAGAGACAAGAGCGAAGTCTTTCTCCAACGAGAGTCAGCAGGGAAGAGAGGACGATGAAAGGGGGCAGTCGCCTCCCACAGGTGTATAACAAGGCAGTTTAACAAGCGAAGTAGTTTGCCAACATACGGCTGCTACTCAACACAACAGTGTAAATGTTACATCCTACCTAATAAAATAGCTAAGTCAAATAATAATATAAAGCAAGATATTAACGATTTAGCTATTATCGAAAATATCAGCAATGTAAAATTATAGGAAATGGAAATATATATAATACATCATATCAACATGTATATGCATTGTGGCTCATTCTGGGGTCGTAATACTCAACAACACTGCACTACCACTCGTCCGTGGTTACAATAATATATATATATATATATATATATATATATATATATATCAGGTGACAAAAACTATATGAATATCATCAATCTCTCCCCCCCCCAAAAAAAAAAAATCGTTCACCTTTTTACTTTTTTATTCCCCATGAAACTTGTCATGAGGGTGATTGTAATGTGCAGTAAAATGGACATGTATATACAGAGAGGTGTATATATACAGACTTTCTTCCCTATATTTGGGACTTTTTGAAGTATTCTTGACCAGAAGTGTACAGTAAAAATGCGCCCGGTGATAGTTGCACAGGTAGTAGGCTTTAAAATTAAGCTTAAGCCAACGAGGTGAACAAATTTTTACAGCAATACCCGGGTGTTCTATTAAAACGAGCCAAGAAAATAAAACTCATGAAAATAGCGAGTTAATCATGTAATTAGCATTTTTTTTTTTACCGAGCAGCAATAGTGGAATTAAAGTGAACGTCACAAGAACTGTTGATAAACATGAATATTTCCAGCAGACTCTGGCTCCTAAGTCTTTACATTTCACCGTGAAGTGAAACTAATTTTCTGGTCTGACATGTGAAGATATTACCGGCAGAGCCTGGACACACTTGGTGATAGGTGTGGGGGAGATGTGGAAGGTGTATGTGTGGGGAAAATGGGTGTGGGTGTGGTGTGGAGGTGTGTAGATGTGGATGTCGGGAAGGTGTGGGGAAAGTGGGTGTGGGGAGGTGAGGGTGTGGGAAAGTGGTGTGTGGGTGTGGTGGTGTGTTGGGGAGATGTGGGTGTGATGGTGTTGGTGTGATGGTGTGGGTGAGGGAAGTGTCATTACTCAGTTCATTGCATTTCTTAACCACTTTAAACCTGAAGAAATGTTTCCTGACATCTCTCACTCTTGCTACATCCCGGGTAAACAATACTCTATCGCTGTCTACCCTTTCTCCATCCCTGAGTAATTTGTATGTCATGATCATATGCCACCTAGCTTATGGGTTTCAGTGCGGCGCTGCATACTCAAGAATGAGTCTAACGTATAAGGAATGAAGTATTATCAACGTCTCTCTCAAGATTTTAGAAGCCACGCTTTCGTTGACAAGCTTAGCCAAAGCTACTGTTATTCCTGTTCCCTGTGGCTCTGGAGACAGGTTTGGGCTAATGTACTTTTCATTTCTCTTACTTTAACTATAACTGAGATAATACCCCTGACCCTCCCTCCCTTCCCCACCAGGTGGTACTCTCTCTTCTGCATCACAACTTTTACTAGGCTTAAATTCCGACCATTCCTTAAGTATATCCTAGTTTTTGCAGTTTTCCTGAACTTCATATTATATTCCCATAATTATCTTCGTATAAACCACAAATAAGGTCATTATGCACCAGGTACAAGTCCCAGTACCGATACCCTGAGGTCCTGGGGTCGATCCCCGGTAAGGTTGGCAACATTAGGACATGTTTCCTTAAGACATTTGTTATCCATGTTCACCCATCAGTCAAATAGGTACCTGGGTGTTAGTGGACTGGTGTGGGTCGCACCCTGGGATAAATTGACCTACATTACCCGAAATCCTCTTCAAGGGGTGCTCCTTGGCGCGGTGAAGAGGCTCTTGGTCTGAGGAATTAGACCTTCTGGTCTCCTTCCTCAGATCGAACCTAATTACCCCCAATCCCATCCTCCCCATCCCTTTTTTTTCCCTTTCCTCCATCCCTTCCCTATTCCCTTCCTATTTTCAGTCTTTGGGATTCTTCCCAAAGGTACTCTAATTCCTAGGTAGGGGGAAGGGTAACTTGGTCCATCCCATTCCGTTGAGGTCCTTGGCGGTGGTGTAGTTTGCCGTGGAATCTAGATCACCTGGAGGTGTCCTGATCCTTCTCCAGTCTCCCGGGTGGTGGCTTTGGGTAACTTTCAGGTGACGAGTGTATCTCTGGAGGCTGCCTGTTGGATTCCAGGGGTGGTGGCCGAAGGAGGTATGCTTTGTGGCGTTTGTCCTGCCACCAATTCTTTTGTCCACCGAGGTGGCTCGGTGGATGTAAGGTTGTTATCCCGGATTGCTGGTTTAGTGGCATGAAGGGTAGGGTATGGCACGGGATCCATGCCGCATCTGCACTACTTATTGTGCTGAGGTCCTCTTCGGCGCGAAGGGAAATTTACGGCACCTATTTTGCCTCCTAGGAGCTATTCCTCTACGTTCCACCCTTTTTTTTTCTAAAAAAACAAAAAGAAAGAAGTGACCTACCCATGGAGTCCCCAATCCATGAACCTACTCCCCCTGGGCCCCTTCCTGATACCGTACCCTGTTCTGATCCTGCGTCGTTTTTGACCATTCTTCGGATATTTCTAATGCCCCTGTACCTCTTGCTGTTGCGCGAAAGCCCATGTGCCTATAGTGGCTTCTCACTCTTTTTCTTAACCACTTTCGATCTCATTCCCATGCCATCGCAGTGTACACTGATGGTTCTAAGTCTTCTGACGGCGTCGGATTCGCAGCAGTGTTTCTGGACAGCGTCGTGCGAAGGCATTTATTGTCGTCGGCTAGCATTTTTTACGGCTGAATTGTATGCCATTCTCGTAGCACTTATCTGTATTGCATCTATGCCTGTGTCACCATTTGTGGTCGTTTCAAAATTCCTGTGTGCTTTACAGGCTATACGAAAATTTGATACACCTCACCCCCTAGTTCTTCGTATCCAACTTTGGTTACGTCGTATCTTTTAGTTGGGTCCCTGGTCATGTTGACGTACAGGGCAATGAACAGGCAACACTGCTGCGCGGTCAGCAGTACATGACCTTCAAGTTTCATATAGAGGTGTTCCTTTCACAGACTATTTTGCTGTAATTATTACCTACCTTCGCACTAATTGGCAACAACGTTGGTCTGATCTGCTCCATAACAAACTACATTCTATTAAACCAAGTATAGGTTTCTGACCGTCTTCTTGTCATCATTGCCAAGGATGGGAGACTACTCTCTCCAGTCTTCGCATCGGCCACACTCATCTTACTCACAGGTATCTCATGGAGAGGCTCCCTGTCCCTCTCTGTGAGAGTTGTCAGGTTCCAGTGTCTGTTAGCCACATTCTGTTGGACTGCCCACTCTTATCAACGAGCACACAGAATTTTCCTCCAACGTCGGTCGTCACCGCTCTACTGCCCTTACTTTACCTTCCCTTCTTGCTGATGGGACCCTCCTTTAACCCAGACTCTCTCATTGACTTTTTGACAGCAACTGATTCACTGCACAAACTCTGATGATAATGACTCTAGCACTCCTCACTGGCCTTTCTATCTCAATCTCATGCTACCCACTGCCCCGATGCGCTCCATGCCCTAATACTCCTCCTCTCTCTCTTGCTACCCAATACCTCTGCATCCTTCCCTGCCCTGCTGCGCTGTATGCCTCTTGTAGGTTTAGCGCTTTTTTATTATAATAATAATATTACCCAAAATGTTCTGCATAACAAGGGGTTTTCTATATAGTAGCAAGTCACTGACGTCAGCTAGGCATGTATACCTTGTACATGTACTGGTAGAAATAAAGATTATTATTTCTCATTCCTTACACTGTTTTTCAAGCATACATTCTTCCATCGTGATACTTTTTACTCCGACTTGCTTTTCCAGTTTGCCAAATAGAATTTTAATGTGCCACTGAATCAAAGAGCATTCTTATATTAGAATACACAGTCCGCCAGTGTGTAGGGAGGAGAGAGACGTGGGTGAGGCGTGTGGGTTAGGCGTGTGGGTGAGTTCGTGCTGTAGTTGGCCACGGGAGATCGTAATACAGACCTGGAAACGTAAGTTTGATATCCCCCATCTCGGTACGAGAGTTATCGTACCGCTTGTCTCGATAACACCAAAATTTTCCCCAGAAAAAGGTATAAACCTTCCAAAAACTTTCTCCATTGTGCTGCCTGACGACACACCTTTCTTTTTAGTCAAAATTTCTTCAATTTAGTTTTGTTTAAGGAAAATCTAATATTGTGATAACGTACACTACTACTGTACTAGTTGTAATAACATACACCACCACTACTGTACTAGTTGTAATAACGTACACCACCACTGTACTAGTTGTAATACCGTACACCACCACTGTACTAGTTGTAATACCGTACACCACCACTGTACTAGTTGTAATACCGTACACCACCACTGTACTAGTTGTAATAACGTACACCACCACTGTACTAGTTGTAATACCGTACAACACCACTGTACTACTTGTAATAACGTACAACACCACTGTAATAGTTGTAATACCGTACACCACCACTGTAATAGTTGTAATAACGTACACCACCACTGTACTAGTTGTAATAACGTACAACACCACTGTACTAGTTGTAATAACGTACACCACCACTGTACTAGTTTGTAATAACGTACAACACCACTGTACTACTTGTAATAACGTACACCACCACTGTACTAGTTTGTAATACAGTACACCACCACCACTGTACTAGTTGTAATAACGTACACCACCACTGTACTAGTTGTAATACCGTACACCACCACTGTACTAGTTGTAATACCGTACACCACCACTGTACTAGTTGTAATAACGTACTCCAAAACTGTACTAGTTGTAATACGTACACCACCGCTGTACTAGTAATAACGTACACCATCTGTGGAGAAAATTCTCCAAGAGAGGGGGGGGCGTAACAGCCCTTTCTGCCCATAATTAATAAATATTAAAAATGCTATAAAACTTGATTTTATTGCATTTTTTGACGATTTAAGGCATTTTCAAGGATTTTCTGAAAAACTATTTTTTTTTGCCCTTTCAAGGGCTTAGCCCTTTCCGACCCTTAGAAAGGGTCAGACGAGGCGTGTCTGGCTTTCTGGTCAACAGTTTAATTCATAACATATGTACGGACCAGGAAGCAGTACGTCACGTCTAGCTGACCAGGGTTGCAAGGAATGTATATGAGTGATTGAGACATTTGATAAATGTAACTGTTTGCCATAACAGGAAAGTTATAGAAAACTGCTATTTCCATTTCTACACTTGACTTTACAATCTTGTGCTCTAGTGATTGAAGTATTTAGAGAACACAAGCATTTGAATTGCAAATGTTGCAACATTTTGCAAGTGTTGAAATTGTGCTGAGATCAGCGATGCCAAGCACTGCTGAGGTGGGGGGCACACGAGGGCAGTAGATTGAACTCTGCCACGGAAGGGACAAGAGCTGCAGCTAGGATTTAACCAAACAAAGGACAGTAGTCGTGCACGTCCGTTCTCCTAATTCAATCTCCACTAACGTCGGGAAATCGGATAAGAACTCTGTTCCAGCGCGTTTAGTGTTAACAATAAAATCGCGGTATATTCAGAAGTGTGCGCAGCTTCTTACTACTGCAAAAAGACTGAAATTGTTGAACGTAAAGAGACAATCGAGTGTACTTCGTCTAACAAGGCAGTGACTCTTCAGCAGCGTTCTTCAATCAAGACAAGGTTTTCCTGGTGTGAATTAAGGGTCCGATACAAATACCCAGGTAAGTCTGCTTAAACCTAGATGTAAACCTGTTGTGCAGTTGGGAAGGCATAATTTGTTTAGGCAGATTTATCATTCACCTGGTAACACGAGGGCGATCCGCCCAAACAACGTGAGTAAACTGCCGTTCAGTCCATTCAATGACTGATTATATGGCATACGTTCCTTTGGGGCAATATATTTTACTTACGTAATTTTATACACCCATACAACCCTGTGGGGACTGTGTACGGAGACATCAACCAATGATTTCTGAGATCGCTGGGGAATCGTGGATGCATCAACAAGCTAAGTAGCAACATTTACAGTCCACATTATCTTGTACATTCCTCCACACCACCACTGTACTAGTTCTTTTGTCACTGCAAGTACAGTGATAGTACATAGTAGCTTAACCGTTACTGAGTCACGAGCTTTGCATGTGATCGTTGGCCATTACAGCCTTTCTTAATGACCTAAGCAGTGTCAAAGTTCAGTCTTCGAATATGAACGCCCCTGAGCTCTCCTCCACCTCAGTTACCAACGGACATTCAGTGTGTAGAGAGCGTCAGGCTAGGGCTCTGAGAATTCTCCCATATATTATCTTCAATGCAGCAAGTAACCAACCAAGCTCGTCTGTTCATTGCCCACTCTACGAAAGACACCCACGACAAAAATGGTGGCAGCGTTGTGGGCGTGGATTTAGGGTATTTACACAGATTTAAGTGGATAGTGCCAGGTCGAGTGTTGTCGCCGGCATAACCAAGCCAGTCGTCACCTCCGTCTTAGCACCAACACTCGCCTACCTCAACCAGTGACGTCATCCATCCAAGCCTCTTGTGAACCGGTTCTCCAGCCTTCTGGCTTCTAATTGTAAGTAAACCTCCGAAGAGTTGATCTGGGTTTTGCAATTAAGCAAGCCAGTAAGCCAGTCTATGGGAGAGAGCCTCACTATCATCCAGCCTGCAGTCATTCCAGCACTGTTCTGTCATTCTGCTAATCTATGTTGTGTGCATCGTTAAAAGGATTCAAGTTCACCTGTCTCGTGGGCTTAAGCCAGCTTCTTCAGGCAAGCTAGATATACAAGTAAGCCAGCTACTTCTTCAGCAAAGCCAGTTCTTGAAGTATTGTCTCCACTCTGTGCTACCAGTTGGACGATCGTCAGTGATATTCCCCATTCCTGTGGCTTATTGTGGCAAAGCCACCTGGGTTAGTGAGAATTAGTGTGTACTGGCCGGCCGCCGTGACCTTATCATCGCGGGTGCCCCACCGACCAGCTAGTCCAGTCGCCTCGGGCCATATCAGCCCTCCACCATCACTCACCCACCCGCTACTACTCTCCAAAAGTTCCCGAAGCTGGTCTGCCATCTTCCCCACCCCAGGGAGGCTCATGGGAAGGGCAGTCTTGCGAGTTGCAGATGGTAGCAAGCTCCAGCTTTGGCACCTATCTTGCAATAAAAGGGCTCAGCATGGTCTCATATATGAAAACTATAATGAATTAATATATATATAACTTTTATTCCTTTATTTAAATTAATAATATTTTAGTATTCAAAGACAAATTAAGAAAGAAAGTGAAAAAATTATAAAATAAATCAGTTTAAATTGTTTGTTCTTTTAGATTATACCATAATCACTTATATTACACTAATAGTTATATAATGGGAGAGACATGCCAGCCTTTAAGCAGGGTGGTGCCAAGCTGATATTGTACCATCTGCAGCTCAGACGCCTTCCACATCTCCTGGCGAGGAGATGCAGACCAGAGGTACTTTCCTACGAGCCGTGAGGGCGGGGAATGGGCTTCAAAGACAAATTAAGAAAGAAAGTGAAAAATTTATAAAATAAATCAGTTTAAATTGTTTGTTCTTTTAGATTATACATATCTTAATCACTTATATTACCACTAATAGTTATAATAATGGGGAGATAGACTATGCTCAGCCTTGTTAAGGCAGGGTAGGTGCCAAAGCTGGATATTGCTACCATCTGCAGCTCAAGACTGCCCTTCCCATCATCCTCCCTGGGGCGAGGAAGATGCCAGACCAGAGAGGCCTAGCTTCTCCCTACGAGCCCCGTGAGGGCGGGGAATGGGGCTATGCCTACGGACAGTTGGTCCCAAAGATGAGGGGGTACTTGTACCTCCTCCCATTTAAGACAATGGTGTCAAGACATTCCCAAGACAGGGAGCCAAGGCTGGTTCACCATCTGGAAAAGACCCGGGCCTGGAGAGTACCGGCGAATCAACAACAATAACACTATAATAGTTATAATCATAACCATGATTTTTAAAAAGGTGGAGGGGTAAGCCAGTGGAAGGCCTCTGTCAGGTGGCCAAAAGCTCCAGCTAAGGGTCATTTTATGACTAAGACCTGCGTCAGGAAACACTTATCCTGTTTCCTGACAAACATTATAGTACCTACCTTATATTACTGTATTGAAAAAGATACTAGTAATTATTGACCCCCGGATTACGTCATTATTTCGTTCCAGAATGCTGTTCAAGTGTTGTTACCGAACGAATTTGTTCCCATAAGGAATAATGTAAATTAGACAAGTCCTTTTAGACCTCCAAATATACACTTACAAAAATACTCTTACATAACGGTTCGAGTTTGGAACAATGTTAACCGGTGGTCCACTAGTTATAATCATACCATAATTTTTCAAGGATGCACCAGTATGTATTTAATCTTTATTATTGTTACATTTACGTTGGAGCGCTAAACCCTTCGTTGTCATTGAGAGACTAGGACAATGGGAGGTACTGAGGAAGGGAAGTCAGCTTCCATTCCTTGGATCAAGATCTCTTAAATACCATCAAAGAGACTTC